>WKFP01013686.1:339751-362622 GCA_011057875.1 Pterocles orientalis
CATACCAATTTTCACAAGAGATTTAAAAAAAAAAAAAAAAAAACAAAAACCAAAACCATGCCAAAACCCCCAGTTGCTATGGTTAGACTCCATTTCCTTCCCTTCAGCATAAGTTTGAAAGGCACTGTTCAAACGGTGGAAGATGTGCCTAGTAATAAGGAAACCGGATCACAAACTTTTGACAAGCCAAGCATGTAAGGCTGCACTGAGGCCAAAAAACAACCTGCAAAAGGATCCAAACTCACCAAATTCTTTTTGAAACTCATACGAAACCGAGCAGGGGAATAAGAGGCCGTTTGTCACTGAAATTCTCAGGGAAGGCTGGCCACCCTCCGCAGCAGGGACTAACGAGAGCGTCACGGACTGGGCGCAGGGGCCAGGACCAGCGGCGGGGAAGCTGCCGAGCGACGGTGGAGCTGGGGGGTCCGGACCCCTGCCCGCACCCCGACGCGCGGGCGGCAGGGGGTCCTGCACCCCGTCCCGCTGCCGGGCGTGGAGGAAGCGCGTCCCAAGGGGCACGGGCACCCCGGCGGACAGGGGGAAGCCACACGCTGCGCCCCGGCGCTGCCTTCCCGCTCAACCCGTCCCGGGAGAAAGAAAAAGAATCCTAAACCGAAACAACCCCGAACAAACACAAAACGTAGAAGCGACGGCAGAAGAGACGGCAGAGCCGGAGCGGAGCAGAGCGGCTCGCCCGGGGACCCGCGGCGCGGCCCCCGCCCCGCAGAGCCGCCGCCGCCGCCCCGCCTCACCTGCAGCAGCACCAGGAAGGCGGTGAGGCGCCGCTGCCCGCCGCCGAACTCCCCCGCCGCCCCGAAGGCCTCCTCCAGCCCCACCGCCATGGCCCGCCCGCCGCCGCCGCGCTGAGCCCAGCTGCCGACAGCGCCTCGCCCCGCCCGCCGGCCTCCCCTCCTCACCCCCCCCTCACATGCTGCCCTGCCAAGGAGCACGGCAGTGCCCGCGGAGCTCAAGCCGGCGGGGGGACAACTGCTCAAACTGGCAGGCGAGCAGAGATGCCCCCCGCCTTAGGTGAGGGCTGAGACCTGGTTAAAATTTTTTTTTTTTAAAAAGGTCATTTCTAGAGCCCCAGCGCTGTAGGCAGAAGTAGGGAGGCAGCTGCTTCACAGGGCAAATTATCCATTTAGTTTTAAAAGTGATGCTGAAGAAACCCTGTATGAGCTGAGCTTTGAAAGGTGGCAGCAAGAGGTGGTCGGGGGGAATAGCCTCACCACTACACCAGGAAGAAAAGGCTGCGCAGCGACCACGTTGCTCAAGGTAGGATACAAGGGTACATGGCCAAATCCAGTCTCCCCAAAAAAGGCACTCAGAGCCGAGGTGCAGGAGACAACACCACAGAGAGCAGCTAAGCAGTTGCTCCAGAGCCGTTTTAAAATGCAAGCAGCTCTCCCTATTCCATCACCTCAATTTTAAGAGAAGCAGGATTTTTCATCAGGATTTAATCCAGCCTAGGTATTGCGGGCTGCTACAAGAGCATAATTCTCCTCCACAGCCTTCTCCTTAGGCTGCTTGTCTCTGGCTACATTGGGTAGCTGGACACCTACACAAGAAGCCAGGTCTGCTTGCATCAATAAAACAAATTAAATTGCCATACAGGTTAGGAGGTGTTGGGTTGGTGGTTGGACTTGATAATCCTTGAGATCTTTTCCAACCTTAATGATTCTATGATTCTGTTAAACACTCTCTTCATCCTGTGGCTTTCACACAGTTTGCAGTGGCACTTAAAACCCCCTATAGATAGCAGGAGAAAGTCTGATTAAGTTGGCAATTCTAGCATTAAGAATAAAGATATTATCTATAATTAATTTGACGTGGAGAAAAGGGGGTTGACAAAAGCATGGTGAGTGGCCTTCTTTAGTGTAAATTCCTTCAAGACTATACTACACACAGCTATGCCTGCGTTCTTCCTTGCATTAAGTCTGAAAATGCGGCTTTACTATTACACTAACTTTATACAGGGCTTTTTTTAGCTTTGGGGTTTTTTTAAGTCTTTCTCCCCAGTTACCCATATCAGGAAATTCTTTCATTTGAGGCAGCAAATTAGGATGACTTCCCCTTAGTACTCCTAGTCCAGGAGAACTAAAATTAGCAGATTGGATGGGACAGTGAGACTGAGAAAGCAGTGAGCACCACACAACGCAGTGGGTGTGTTGCCCAGGAAGATTTAAGTAAGGGTCAAAGTGCTGCTTACCTTGGAACTGTGACAGTGTGCATTAAAGGGACTTTCTAAATAATTTCTGAGCTTCCTCATCCATGCAGTCACCATACATTAGCAGACAGCAGTGAAATCCTAGGTATTTGAAGTACTTACAGTCTCTGCTCCAGCTGCTTTCCTGATTCCTATTCTAATTCAAACAGAGCAATCTGTTGCTGAATCTTGGCAAAGGCAGGCAGACGTAAACAAGACAAGCTCACACTTTGTTCCTGAATATTTCTACAGAAAGCATTAAAATAATTTTGAAAGTCTCCTGATTTTAAAAGCCCTATTAGATTCTCCCTCGTACTCAATCATCCGTTTTCCCACTTCAGTGTGGGAAAATAAAAAACACTTAAGGTGACTTTGAGGAAATAAAAAAAGTCCCAAAAAGCTGTCACCATCGCTGCATCTCCTTCATCTTCAACATTTTAGCCTAGGACCAGCACTATTTTAGAATCACCATAGAATGACTGCCTGAGCAGGTCTCACCAGCATCACGTTAAACATCAGGAAGACAGCTTTTAGCTCACGTTCATGAATGTTCCTGCTACCTGCTAAACATTAGCTGAACAAATAAAAGTTACAAAAAATCAGCATTGTTTTCTGATATCTGCAATTTCCTCAGTATGTAGGGGGTTTGTACTTTCTGACATTAGGAACTGAAACACTGCAAGGTCCTTTACAGTCAGGCTGTCCTTCTGGGATGTATTTTCATAATGCTGAAGGGCCAGTAGCAATAAATAGCAGTTTAAGTCTTTTCTTCTCCATTAGCTGGATCAAGAAATATTTCCTTTGGGGCAGTAAGTCAGGAAGCCTTGCAAAAAATGCCCATAAAACTAGCTTAGTGAGGTTTTTTGTTTGGATGTTAACAGCTTACTTGAAGTGAGGTTGGAAAAAGGAAAAGCCCAAGTTTACCTATGTGTCTCCTTCTCTGGGTTATCAGAAGAACACTGAAAATCTGTTTGTTAGCTTCAATAAAAAAAGCTGCATCCATAAAAGAGGATAGCATTAGAAGAGGTTTAATTAAAAAAAAAAAAAATCCAACAGCTCCCAAGAAGCCATACCTTTTTTGGGAGATTACTCATCTTATTTAGACTTTTACTGCAAGTTGAACATCTAATCAAAACAGGTAACACTACAGCATTTTCAAGTTGCCTTTAGCAGGGCAAGTTCCATTTCAGCCTAAATCAGCATCAGGCTTCATGGCGAAACCTCAATGACAGTTTAGTTATACTTTAAACAGTTTTAGAAGACTTTCCAAAATTCACATAGGTTGTTCCAGTACAGGAAGTATTGTAATAAATATTAGAATACAGATTACAGAGTGACTGGTTTGTTAATCATAATACAGATAATAAAATATCCACTGAATCCTGCTCAAAGCAGCATTTATTAAAGATAGTATCAAGATAAATCAATGCATAATGAAGCCATAATGAAGCTTTCTCTCCTACAAATATGTAAACAAAATGACAGCAAGTTTTTATTACAATATAAAAATTAAAGCTTTAAAGCTCTTTAAAGCTACTAAAGTCATTCTCAATGTAGACAGTCTCTGGTCTGTAGCATTTAAAAATACGAGTTCTTGAAAAATGTTAAAGTACTGCCTTTGTGCATACACATTTTTGTAGAAAAAAATACTTTAAAATACCAGCTTCCCAATACCAGCAAAATACCAGCAACACCAAAAATAAAACACAACTTTTTTCATGAACAGTGCTTTAAATGCATCTAGCATTTAGTCCACCATTCTGTTTAACCAAATTATCTTCTGATCATTTTAAAATTTGTTATAGTTTGCAAAAAGTGTCTTGGATAATATTCAGTTACTTTCACATAGCAAAGCAATTAGCATTAAGTAGCTAATATTGGCAATTACCTTGTAACCAGAGTCTGGCCTAAGTTTATTTGCAACTGAGGCCATCAGTTTAATCCTCATCTCAAACTGTGTATTTTAATATGTACAGTAGGCTCTGGATGAGAAATCAGAGTCAGTTCAGATATATTTTGGAAAGGCTTGAAGCCTCTATGATTTAACAAGAAATACATATTCTCTTTTAAATTTACATAGAGGTTAAAGATACTTTGACTACATTATCAGTTTTGTTGGTGGCAGTCAGTCACTTCTGAACACTTTGTTCCTAAGATTATATAATTTGACATGAACTATATTTTACATCCAAACCCAAAAAAGAATGTTAAGTTAAATTTTGATTTTTGTTTAAAATTTTTCCAATAAATTTATTGGCAAGAGCTAGACAGATCACTTTTGCAGTTGCTAAGGCAAAAAAGTTTGAAAATTCCCTGTACACAAAGTTTACAAGATTGCATAATATTTTAAAACCAAACTAAAATAAATTCAACAAGCAGAGAGAAATACATATCATAGGGATGAAAGCTAATCATCCCCCTGTGCCCTGCCAAGCATCAGCTGACAATGAAGAGCAAACAAACGGAAAAAAAGATAGAGTGAACCAGTTTCAGGATGAATTAAAAGTCCAAAATGGAGCTATGAAAAAAAAATTTGACAGTAGGATATTAGACTGAAAAAAACCATCCAGGTAAACAGTTTTATCACTTAAGACAGTATCTGAAAGAACACAAGTACATTTATATGCAAACAGTAATGAATATGAATAATACTGCCAGCTTTACTAGTTCCATGCATAGTTCAGAAAAAGGAGTTTATTTACCCTTTGTCACTACTTAATTAGCATGTTAAAGTCTGCCAGAAGCCTCAAGTACATAGCAACACATAGAGCAACTTACTGACCACACTTGTGGTGGAGTCTAAACTACTGAAATCATCTCTAGCCCTGAAAATGTGAAAAAGAACAAAACCTCCAAAAGAGGATCTACATGAACCTGTAACAGAAAATGTTTTTCTGAAAGAAAGGCTTACCCTGCTCTTTCACACAGGATTCTGGTCTGTAGAAAGATGACACTTTTATTGCCATGCTTGCCAGTAGAACAAACAGAATGAGTTAAAGCAAGATGTGGCAGCAAGTGCTCAAGGAGAATGCTCAACTGGAGAGTAAGAGTTAGAGATTCCACCCAAGGCCCAGGTTAGTCTAATTTTCAAAGAGGGGCTAGATGCAAATACGTACAAAAGCCTCTTAATGTCTTACATACCTTAACACACAGACAGCCTTTCCCTACATTAAGGGAAACAGATGAGAAGCACAAACCTTCCTGGGGCACAAGTGACAAACCACGCCCCGGGGAGGCTGCCCTACTGAGCACTGCCTTCCCTACGGACAACAGCTCCTTATAAAGGCTTGATAACAAGTTGCAGCTTTGGTCAGCGGATGGGATGTTTGCACTATTCTCATTTGGGAGAAAGCATCCTTTTGGTCTTCTGGTACAAAACTATCTTTGAGTAAAGTAATACAAGCTTTGGCCTTTTAATCACAAATGGACTGTTGCAACTTCTTACTAAAGCATTTCACTTCCTTGGAGATGCTAAAAGCACTGCACCATCAGTACTGTTACATTTGACCAAGGCTTTGCGCTTGGCTTACAAATGAATAGTAAGTAACAAATGAATGCGTTAACGCAAAGCCAAAACAGATCAGCTGCATTTTTATCCATAAAATTCAAACCCTGGCCCAAAGTCTACAGAAGACCACTTCAAATGCCAGTTTATATTAACAGGCCATTAAATGCCTACCAGCAGGGAACCAGCTATAGCTGTAATATAAAGAAAAATAACTGCAGCAGGCCCAAGCCTCAAGACTATGTTTAAAAGCACTAAGTAGACTTGCAGTTGACTATCCTATCTGGGGGAAGGTCTAAGGACTGGAGTCTGAGATCTAAGGATAAGAGGGATCATATGTCATTTTCTCTTCAAGAAAAGTAACACACCTGTGCCAGGTGTGTTCTATCTACGCAAAGTGGGTGCTTTCTCCCTAAATCTATAGTAGAAACAGTCACACAGAAAACTAAAATGAGCCTAATTCTCAGAAATGCAGAAAATAGAACCAATGAGGACCTTAAGAAGTCATTTTGACAAGTCTCTGCCTTCCATCATTCCAAAATTAATTTCTGTGCAAACAGTTATGCCATGGGACTCGGTTATAAAATGGCTGACTAAATAATCTATATTTTTAGAAAAAGCTATTTGCATATAAATATTTTAGTAATATTTTAGTAATAACTTTAGCAATAAAAGAGTACTACACAGCTGATTTTGGAATCCACATATGATATGAAAAATACACACATACATGTTCCTATATATATATATATTCATTCTTAAAGCAATGCAGAGCAAAACCTAACCAGGGCCTGAATAATCTATCATACATGCCTTTATGTCAGCATGACTTCTAATACACAGCTGATGGGCTGATCAGATCCCTGAGGTCTATCACTGGAATTGCTACAAGTTTTACTTACCACAATTTTAACCAAAAACTGCCTTAAATCATGTTACACCTCTCTAGTTAAAGGGCAAAGAGACAAAAAAAACACCACCACCACCACAGAAACCCCACACACAGACAAAAAGACCACACAGCCTTGTAATAGAAAGGCACCTGATAATATTAAGTGTTAGTAGCAATTTTCTACAGCATCCTAAGTGTACTTAAGCAATCAAATTTTTAAAATATCATGAAATACAAGAATTGCTGGCATTCAAAAGAGAAGTCTAACCTATATAAAATGACATATGCATCTGTAAATCTGTAAGAGTGTGCAAAACTGCATAGTTTTGCATAAAGTGCTAAATGTATCCCCAGTTTGCACCTATTAGTATTATTTAAGTTTGTTAAGCTTGGCAATATGATGCAAGAAGAAGATCTTAAGGATGTACCATATCTGCCATATCTTTATTTTTCCTTCCTCACCATCATCCACTGTCCTCTAAACTGTACATTTTTAAATTACACAAAGGTCTCTTCAGGAATTGTTGTTCAGAAAAATATTTCAAGTATACTTATCTTTCCATGTAAACTTGAGGACACTATGGGTTCAATTTTCACAAGTTCCAAATACTTACAACTTCCAATAATTCAACTGGAGTTGTAATTACTTCGGTCTGTTCAGTACCTCTGGAAAAAGGCTGTCGCCTGTTACTCATTTAACTGACATTTAAGGAGTGCTGAAATTCATTCTACAACTTGTCCAGATTTAAGTCTAAACAATAAGCAATTACGGAAAAGCAGAGCAATACTTTATCCAACCATTTAGGTTCATAAAACCAAGTTCTACTGTATCTATTCATATATACTCATCATACGAATCATACACAGATCTTTAACACTTGACACACTGAATTCAAGTTATTATAATACAGCAGTTTGTCTTGCAAGCATTGTGCAATACACTTAGAAGTACACAGCGGGTCTCTTCTTCACTCTGTATTTCAGTGATCCATACCGTATCTGAGGGGGAAGAAAAAAATATAACAGAGTTCCGATCACTTCAGGCAGGAAAATAATTTCCTTTCCACTAATCCCATCTAGTAAGCATCTTTAAATGTGATTTGCACGCTCCATAGTTCCAGTAAAAGAATCTACCTATGACTGAACAAGATACAGTTTCAACAAAATTATGCACGATGGGTAAGTTTCAACTATTTTCTCAGAATTACCCAAAAACTTTTATGAGATTCCATACAGATTTATCCTGAAGCATCTTTAAGTTTTATGACATACGCAAATACAAAGCACTTTGAATCGTACACAGAATCTTCTCTTTGTGGATTACAAATTAAAGCAGGCCATATGTCTATGGGAACTAAAAAAGTCTGAATCTTCTTTAATCCATTGAACAGGAGATGTTTAAGTGTACAGAACCAATACACACAAATGCAAAACACAATACTACCATCTACACCCCTTTCAAGGTGACCAGTTTCTGGAATTTGGGCTTGGTGGTGCCAGAATTAGCATTAAAAGCACAGAATCTATTTCATCTTCTCTCCCTTTTTCCTTGCTTAGTTTATTTCATGTATTTCCCCAAAATACAAATGCTCCATGCTTAGATATTATCACATACTTCCTTCTCTATTTAGGTTTCTACAACCCAGTTATTGTTTATAACCCCTCTAAGATTAAGGAAAAAAAATTCTGCATTATTAAAAATGCCAAGGTACATTGTTAAAAACAAACTCAATACTTAAATAAGATTATTCTTGCCTCTTTACGGCCTTTAATAGTTTTCACAGATTTCATGCTCTGAGTTCTTCGAAGGCCTCTCTGAGCAAACATCTCATCCTCTGAATGTGTCCCCTCCATCTCTTCATCTGTTTTATCATCTCCAGGATTTTTTTCCAGTGGAGTTTTGTAACCTTTAAAAAGCAGTTTTTTAGAAATGTTTAATAAGAATGTAGCTGTAACTTTTAGATTTCTAAGAAAGCCATAAGTTTCATCTTTAACACATGATATAGTCAGTCTGACAGCTGTTTCAAAACAGTGAAACAGTCTGCCAGCTGCTTGTTACTTATAATTCTGCCATTTGTTAAGTAACAACCCACTTTGTTCCTTAGGTATGCAATGCAGTGGTTCCTCAATTGTCAAAAATTAAATCATCGGTCTACTACCTTCACTGAACTGCAAAAACCTCGGTGGTCATCTTAATAAGTACTTAAGGTTTTTGGCCACAAACCCCATGTGACGTGGGTTAGACTAGATGATCTTTAAAGGTCTCTTCCAACCCAAACCATTCTATGATTCACAGCATCTTTCTTCATGCCTGCATATTTAATACCAAAGTTCTTTTCCGAAGGACACAGTATCAAAGTACTATTAAGGGCTGTTTACCTCCTGTACAAATAGGACCAAGATTATTACCAAAAATTTCACTAGAGGGCGCAAACTGCTTAAGAACACGTGCTGGAAAGATCCCTGGGGTCCCAAAGCCCTGACTCCCCATCATAGGTCTATCATAAGGCCCCCGAATGTAGTCTGGTTCTTTCCCCCTGCCAAGCTCTCCTTTTATATGGCCTTTCCAGAACCTACACGCTATAACACTCGGGGATACCTTTTAGACTCCAAACCAAACTTTATTCATGATCAAGATCAATGAACATTCCATCATAAACCAGTATTTTATTTAGGCTTAACTAGATTCTTTTCCTTTGGCCATCTCATTTTTTCCCTGAAATCAGAATCACACTCAAGTACTCCACAGCTACATAAGGCAGACTTGCCATTCTAGAGGCAACATGTCTCTGCCTCCAAATAGTTTCAATTAATCTTTTTCAATATGGTAGATTTGAATCCTATCTGTTACTCATACAGTTTCTGACTAGGGATGTTAGCAGTGACACGAATACTTCCTTACATCCATTTGGAACACCACTTCTGATGTATCAAAATCACATTTGCCTTTTTCGCAGTAAGCATACTGGCAGCTCAGTCATCCTCTGATCAATGTCCTTCTACAACTAGGTCTTTTCAACTAACTTGTGCAGGAACTCCCAGCTCAGATGACAAAAAATAACATTCTGCTAGATGCAATGAAATACTGCTACGTAGCATTCCTAACTCTATCCATGGTCTGTTTGGGTTTTTTTTTTTAAACTCTCTAATGCTGAAGAAAATTCAAAGAAAACAGAAAAGGTGTACACTAGATTTGGGCCAGGAGTGGAAACAATTACATTGAACTAGCTCTAAGAAAGCATTTTTACATATGAGATTGAATCTCACAACCAGTGGTTATTTACACAGTATAAACTATACCTGAGTAATTTTTTTTAATGGAATTTTGAGCATTTTCAAGCTATTTCACATAGATAACTCATGTTTTCTCACTGAGGAACACCCCCTGCACAACAGCTGCAGTGACATCATTCCTAATGCAACTCTAGATGAATTTACCCTGATCTGCACAGGATACCTTCCGGGCAAAATTAGCAATTCAGCCTGGGGCCATTCACGTGGCTATTTATTCCTCAGAAACATCATTGGCTACCATACAATTCCTAGAATTCCTTGAACTCCAAAAGCACCACTCCCTCTCTGAAATGGAGGGATGAGATCAAATGACATGCTTAGGTGAAAACAAAAGAAATACACCAGAGCTGTTCCTTTTGTAGAAAATACCAACTACTTTACATCATAGCTGCACCATTTAAAAAGGTGCAATTAACAGCCTTCCAGTGAAACCTTTCTTCAAGAATCACAGGCTCAAGAGCAAAGTGATGATGACGCTGATAATTTATGTAATATAATAATAAAATATCTCTGCAAAAGCATATATTGGTCACCACACACCATCTTTTCAACGCTGATGTGCATAACTCTTATGACAACTTAAAGCCTTCATTAATCCCATCACCACAAGCAATTTTTACATTTTGAACTATCATTACATACCTACTGAATTAATTTCCATTAATTTTTTCTTCCTATTTATTGAGCTTCCATAACTTTTCATGTTTAACATTCCGTACATTTGTCATGGAACCACCACTGAATCACTTGGTTTTTTTCTCCCAATTAAGCTTTACTTTGTCACGGAATTCTCATTGCTACTTGGCAAAGATAGCAGTAATGAGTTCAGCATGCCTATGCTGTTAGTAGCTGCAAGAAGAAAATACTTCAAGGAGAATTTCTCAACTGTCATAATAGATGCTGCTCCAGTCAAATCACAAAAGTGTACTGGAATTCTTTGAGGCCTTTTCCACTTCTAAATGGTGTAAATCTATTTCTGCTTTCCCACCTGTCTTCAGTGATTTTTCTTTTAGTTAGAGAAAACAGATACTTACCTGAAGATTCACTTGCAGAGGCTCTGGTTTTCTTTTTTGCTTCTGGTAATGTCTGATAGGGTCTCTGTCCTACTGGCTCATCTCCTTGTATAGTAGTTAAATCATGCATACTGAAACTTCTCAATTTCTCAGTTATCGCGCCTTGACTCTGAAATACAGCAACAGTATCTTTGAAAACAAAGCAGAGGTTTAACTTTGCTGTTCAAGTTGAGTTAAGATGTTTAAGCCCATGCTTCCTTGTTGCACTACAAAATTCATTGAACATAGCATGCGAAAGATTTACATTTGCTTTAAGTATTGCTTTTACCCAAACTTAACCGTGTGTTGCTCCTAGACAAAAAAAGTTACAGATACACTAGCAGTTTTGTTACTAATCTCTCATTTCACTTCCTTTCATCTGAGCAAATATAGGCTTTTGGGTGAGGGTAAGTGTTTAAACAAAAAAACAAAACCAAAAAAACCTCAGAAATGCTCCATTCACTTCAAACACTATATTTCTCTAGCAGTGCTCGGTAGCATGACAGCGGGTTTAACACTTCTGTTTTAAAAAGTGTGGTTGAAGATAAATAAAGATTTCCATTATTTTTCATTTTACCATCCACAAATTTGAACACGTGTAAGAAAAGAAAAACGTGTTAAAAATACATTCTGTAATTTATTTTTACTCAAGTAACTGAGAAACTGGTAGCACTACAAACGCTCTAAATTCACAGAAACTTGAAACCACAAACCAAAGAGGTCTTTCCTGAACTAAAGGCTAGCAGGTTCTCTTACTGAAGTAGCTTTACTGACATAATACCAACCCAAAAATCTAATGCTACATATAAGGACAACTGATCACATTTGAACATTAATAACCCTTCGGTCATTGTCTTTATGTCTTTTCTACATGGGACACACAGAAAGTTGCCCTTTGGAAAGAAAAGTCATTGAGCAGCTCTTTCATCTTACACTAGATGATGATGTTATTAAAGCACTGAAGATTAATTTATCGTATAAGCAAAAGAACAAGCACATTAGTCAACATCATGTTAAAATAATATTTAATTCTTCCCTCTCTGGCATATGAGGCAAAAAATAACCATCTCAGAGGAAGGGTTGACATGCCTGTGCATGAACCCTCCTTCAAGCAAGGGTGCAAGATTTAATTTCATTCTTAATTATAAATGAAGCTTTTACATAAAATTCCTCAATTTGATTCGTTATGTTAGCTAGCAGCAGCAGAAATGTGGGTATAATTCCACGCACTTTTCTCTGCAGCAACATCAGCATAAGGCAGTTCTTGCACCACTGGCCACAGCCACTTGTTCCCACTCTCACTGCAACAACTGTTTGCAGATGGTAGACCAGCATACTACATTATTCTGTGTTAAAAATAGCATGTAAAGTGAAGAGGCAGTCCAGTGATACTTTTTAAGCTTGCACGGCTACCAAGGTGGGGAGGGGGGAGAAGACTGAAACCCAATATTCATTATCTAAAGACTAGTTATTAGTACGGCATGCAAAAATAAGTGTGCTACACAGGCAAGAACCACCTAATTTAATTCTTACACCACCGTCCATACATTGCCACTAAACATTAATGAAGAAACAGTTTCTTATGAGAGAAGGAAGAGCCTTTACTTTTCTAGTTCTTGCTACATACACGTAGGATGACTGACAGTTCTCAGGAACACAACTACAGCTTGCCTTTGAGTTAAAATGCACTATGGACACTGTACAGTCTGTGTATAAACTATTCTAGAAATTCTGAAGTTTATTCCCCAAAACAGCTTATTTAAGGTAGGTCCAATGTCCATCCTGCCTTAAGGCAGGAATCCTGCCCTTCCACTGCTCCACTTCTTGCATTCAAAAGCATTTGCACAGGAACCAGCTATGTCAGAACTTACAGTCAGCTGCTAGGACACTAGAGAACAAACGAGAACTGGAGAGATAGGTCCCGTTCTTTTGACAACAAGTAACAGCTTACAGTATCTGCCATAACATGAAAGACTGTTCATCAGTCTGTGCCCACTGCAATGGACATAGGTCTCAATCACTGAACACTGATGAATGCATAAAATGGACCCAGCTGGTTCTCAGCAGAATCCATATAAATTCAGCACAACTCTGCTCACTAGATGTGGACACAATCTACTATAAAATAGTGACAGAAGCTGGATTTGGCCAGAAACAGAAGACATACTTGCATAACAGTTGCACAGTGAGTTCATTCATTGTGTGATACACTACCAAAAGACATTTGGAAGCTGTAAAAGATAATGTAATTAAGATTATAACAACTAACACGCTAAGAAAAATTCACATTACAAGCCTATATTTCCCATTACACTGTAGATACAGAGCACTAGATCCAAGCTGGAAACATTCAGCCTTATTTTTCAGTGCAGCTTTTGTTTACAGAATTTTGTTTTTTGAAGGGGAAAAAAGTCAAAATACGTGCCATAAAACAACATTGTGCCCTTAACCGAACTGCACACTCAATAAGGCTTAAGCTCCTGTGAAGCACTGCCTCATTCAGCAAGGCCATAACAGATTCATATAATGGGCCCTTCATTCCGTAAGTACTTGCTAAGATGGAAAGTTTTACCCAAGTTACACACAGCAAATATTAAGACCTTTACTATCTTGTTTGAAAATTTAGAGAGTTACTAGCCACAGCTTTAAAGCAAGATGTCTGCCTGCAAAACAGAAGGCAGAGCAATCCAATTGCAGGTAAAGCTGAAGGGGGATCTCCTGCTTCCACACTCAGGCCATAGGTACAGCCACCATCACCTCTCCCCAGACAGATACACACACCCAAGATGCTGCTCAGAAGAAGATGGCAGAGCAGTTGTCATGCCTGCACTGGTGCCCCATTATTTCAACAGTTCCTACCAGTAAGGAAGAAATAAAGCAGGCTGCATCCAGCCCGGAGGCTGCCAACTAAACTACACCACAAAAGATTGAGACACACACATTTACTATTACAATGCAGGCAAAAAAAGCACAGAACAATTTCAGTGCCCAAATTTCTATGTAAGTCAACACTGAAGAGAGATGAACTGTGAAGTTTGTGTTATCTTAAACAAAATGCAAGTCTTAAACAACGAGTTTGCTTATCTATCCAATAGTATTTCCTAAAAGAAACACTTTTCAGAAACCACGTTCTTTCTTTACCAGTGACCAATCTGAAACACTAAGTTGTAACAGGTTTCTAAATCCAGCCTTTGATAAATATAGCCTACTTACTGGACTCCTTTTGAGACTACTCAGACTCCAGCAAGCTATTAGTATGCCATCTCATCAGCTGACCCTCATTTATGAAATGCCATTCTCTACTTTGCTATTGAGCATGTATTTTTATAGTCCATATACCTAACCCAGGGAAGTTGCTGTAAACAGACACCACACAGTATGTCTGCCTCAAGGACTTTTTTTATTGTTGTCGTCTAAATTGGACTTGCACCCCTCAGTGGTCAGGATCACGGAATAAAGCAGCCTGCCTTCATTGCACAAGTTCTCAATGCAGTCGGCATCCACAGAGCTGCTTGGAGCTTTGTGGCTGCAAAGCTGCAGCATGCGGCACCCACATTCCCAGCTGTTCTCTCCCTGATCCGATCAGGGTTGACAGGGAATGACTTCTGTTCCCTCTCAACCTGGAGAGGGACTGCTGTCCCATGAATGACCTCTGCAGCATGCCAGGCGGTCCCAGCAGGGAGGAGGGATGAAAGCAATATTGCTGGTGAGCTGAGCTGCTCACAGTCATACTGGCTGTATGCCACAGCTGGCTGCAAGATAACCTCCTTCCTCTGCCATGCCCTGAGTGGGAGGAAGGGGAAGTCTGAACAAGGCCATTAGATAATATTCAACCAGCAAAGAGGCAGCAGATTCAGGATTACTAAAAGACATGCAGAAACACAGCACTCCAAATATATTATTTTACTACCTCCAAATAATACTTTACAAATGAACAATATTTGTGTGACCTCACAAAGAAGGACAGTGCATTTCAGAGCTCAATTAGCAGCTGTCCCACACATGGTGATACAGAAACCAGTTTTCACTTGTAGCTTGAGAGATCAGAATTTATGTGTTGGCAAAAATTGGAAAGTACAGGTAACTGGCATCTCAGAGGATCTGGAAAGCAGATGTATCAAAATACAAGGTGTATCAGTGAAACTTAGTGCTATGGATATAATTTCCACAAATCCATTTGCTATTGAGCTGAAAACACTCCAAAAAACTTTCCTGTCATTAAAGGCATCTTGTTGCTGATTCTTTTACACCCTGAAGAAAACTTTTGTAAAAGTCAGCCTAGACCATATTTCATCTCTTAAGTCTCCTGAAATCAGGATTTTACAAAGATTTGCTTTCTTAAATTAACATGACAGTAACACAACTTATTTTGCTACTGTATGCTATTTAGAAGATTTTGAAACACTGAATTTTATATGAATAGTGGCTAACCAGTACCAGCTAAAACCATCAGTATAGGAATGTAAGCTACAAGCCATGACTCCTGCCAATTACATTTCAACTGAAGTACAGTGGAGCAGGTTTAAGTCAATGTCAGATTTCAGAAGAGTGACCTGGCTGGCTGCTCCAGCCTCCCCTACACAGCCAACTAGTCTTTTAATACTAATCCCCTATTCCTTTGACAGCCCTTGGAAAAAAAAACACTCTTTCCCACACTTGATCGTGAAAATACTCCAGCGAGTTTCCAAGCAATTTTACCACCCTCCTAAAAGTCAGCATAAGCAGACCTTGTAGAATCTTTTGCTTGGATACCTTAGCGAACAGGAGCTTTCTTTGGACCTCCCCTTGTGTTTAATCTCCCACATTCTCTACTCCTAATTTGAGATCTGATATGTCAGAAAAAGCATGCCTGCCCCTTCAAAAAAAAAAAAAAAACAAACACCACACCAAAGTGATGAAAGTGTCTCTCCTTCCAATCAAAACTGATCCCACTGACAGGATTCCACTCCTGAAATCCTATAGCATACTCCACCAGCTCATGCTGAACAGATAATCTTTTCACCTGCTGGAGGCAGCAGTCAACTCTTGAAAAACAGAGACCAAAATCAAGAACATACGCATTGTCTCCATTTGCTTGCTTCGAGCAGTCACGCTCAGGTTTCTGGAATGGCAAACTGAAGAGAGGTTTAACATGCCAAAATTAAGATTTTCAGAGTCTCCTCTTTCATACTGTTTAAAAATCATGTCTATTTTAGGCCTTTGGTATTGTGGTGGTTGTTTTGCCCAAGCATCTCATCTGCACTGAACTAATTCTTTACAAATATTCATGAGCACGTTTAACAAGTTTTAACAAATAGAGCAGCCATCTTGCTACTCACAGCTGAACAGCTATGAAATCTAAAAACAGACATTTAGGAAAATGTTATTCGTTATTTCTGAAGAAAGTGGGAGGAGATATTTTTGATACTAATTTTACAATACTTCTGTAACACCATAAGGATTAACAAAGAAGTAATCTGACCTTAGCCAGTCATAAGGAAAACATACAGAGCGTAAATATCATTACAGGTGCACACTGTAATAAATTCTGATTTGCTGTTTGGCAAAGAATTTACATTTTAGCATTTAGCATAGGTCTTCAACTTTTTCCCAGTGGAGTACTTTGAGGTTTTGTTTGTTGGGTTTGTTTTGGTTTTTTAAATGACCAATTTTCATTCTGGATACTTTCATTCCTTTAGAGGTATATACTATTTCATCTAAATTATTTCATGCCTCAAGGCAACCCTAAGAATTTGAATAGCAAGAAAGAAACAGTTGACTCAAACTGAATTAAATTCTCAGCATTTTAGGCTCACTGTGTCCATATTTAAAAAAAAAAAGTGATATTTTTTTACACTACCACCCACATATCTTTTTAAAGAGATAAAATGATCAAACAAGATATGTGTGACTATTTTTCCAAACGTTTCAGAGATAGCATTTGAAAATGTAGTTTTTCACAATGTCTTTGATTTATAAAGCAGTAAGTTCACATACAAGCACAGAAATTTAAGGTAAATGCTAGCTGTACCTACTTAACTCTGACAGCCAGACATCTCTACATTGCTGTTATCTAGTAACAGTGCTCAGGTTTGACCACAGCAGTTTCATTTACTGCCAGGCAGAAATTAGCCTTAAAACTATCATTTAACAAGGACATACACTTTCTTTCCCCCCCCCACTTTTTTCTTTTTGGTTTAAATGACTATTAGGTAAGATATGATACGTTGCCTAAAGTTACACTCCTTATGGTGGGCCGCAAGATGCTCAAAATCTTACTTATAAGCTTACAGTTTGTCTTCCTAGACATAGAACCTTCTGAAACTGAACTGAAGGTCATGAGTTTTGTAAGAACATAATTCGGGAACACCCATGGGTTACTTCATCATTTAATGGAAACTACATGACAAAGCAAGAATATGCTAAACAGCAGTATGCAAGCTTATGCTTAGTGTATTAATTTAATAATTCAATCAAGTTGCAAACAAGTTAATTGTGTCAAGGTAACTTTTATCTGTGGTAGTAATCTTTCATGCCTTACTTCATATGTGGAGTTACCTCAAGTTGATTGGAGAAAAACAGCAGAAAAGCCAGAAATCCTTTAAATAGTTTGTTTACCAACAAGAAAGCACAGAGACAGAAAAGAAACAATGGTCATCTTCACCAAAAGCCTGAAGAGAAAACTGCATGGTATCTTTTGAATTACAGTACACTGATCCCCATCATACAATAAATAACTAAGTCATCTTAAACAAAGAAACACAGCATGAGGAGAACTAGAGGGCTGCAACCCTTGAATTGTGTTCCAGGTTTTCAGTATATTTGCACAATTAATCTTTTTGTTTAGGAATGGCAAATCCTCAGTACACTGTTCTATATCAAGGACAAAAGCAATTAATGAAAGCAGAAAATTACCTTTACAGCTGCTGTCACTGCAGCAGTTGCTGCCAAATTCAACCCTTGCCTTCCAAAATTCACCATGGTCTCATAGCCTCTTTCTTTGGCTTGTACGATGTACTCGTCAATCTCCTAAAAGCAAAACATACTGAAATTTTAGAGGGCTGCGTGTAAGTCACCTTACCCCACAGTATTATTTTTTCATCAATAAAGGAAGACTGAAGAAATCTTTAAGACAATATCTAGTAGGAGAATTATTCTTGCCTTTGTATACTGATGTTTCATTCACTTACGCTCTCATTTAAAAAGGGGTTATGTCCGGTCAAACAAGAAGGTAAAATAGATCACTTTTGTCCAGCTCAGAAACATCACAGCTACACACCAAGTTCTTTACAGAGAGTAAGCTTAACTTGTCAGACAAAAGCTGTTCAAGAAATAACAAGCTCAAGATGAAATCAGAGAGCTCCTTAGAAAGGTAGAGCCAGCTCACAAATAACTTCTGAAGCCAGAGCTTTGACATAGTTAAGTATCAAGGACAATACAGTCGACATTTATGTCCAGCTATGGTAAATGCCTGGAGTTAGAGATAAAGGTTTCAAGGTAGTTCACAACATCTAGCAGACGATGGGGGAAAAAGATCCCTTTAGCTTATGAAGTTGCAAGTGGTTTATAGTTAAACCTTCAGAAGGTCAAGATGACCTTACCATTCATACCAGTGGCAACCAGATCAGCTACCTGTTGTGCCTAATGAAGGCCAAGCCCAGCACTGACCTTTATGAATGCAATTTTCTGTACTGTGAGGTTTTTCAGTGGTAGTCTTCACACCTTTGCTAATCGTTCTTTCCACAGACCTAAACAGACTTCTGAAAAAGAGCTAAGCAGATCTGTGGCCTTGTCATACTTCAGCTAAATATCCTTTAGCCATTTTCTGTTTGGATATTTTCTGTTGCAGACTGCTCTTCCCTTAAACCTCCGCAGAAAGTCTCTCCTCTTACCCTTTCAGTTTGCACACCAGAGAAGTCAATGTCATTCGTCCTGAGAAGTTTTATTACTAGATTATACTAAAAAAAAAAATGGTGACATGAAGAACTGCTGCTAAAACTGCATTCATGCTTCTGCACAGAGAGTACTACACACATTCTTCCAGACCAAAGTCAAACTGCACCTCTTCCACTCAACTAGGCTTCCGAAAGTGCATCAAGTAGATTGGAGAACACCAGGCTACCTCATGTCAATAGAAAGCAGCACATTGTTTGCTCATACAAGTTTAACAGAAGCATATATATATGGACAGTCATACGCACTTACCTCTTCTAGTCCAACTTCATGCTGCCTGGCAAACCAATAACACACTGACGTGCTTTCATCATGTATCTAGCAACAGTTTGCATTTCACACATGGTATTCCATATTAGACATTAAAAACATTAGAAGTTACTCCTTACCCTTTCTTTAGAAGAAAGAAGTGGGTGAAGAAATTTTCTGTAGATTAAACTCGCCCCTCTAGTATATGGAGAAAGGAGCCAAATAACAAAAGCTATCTTCAGTTCATAGTACAGTGGAAACCTACAGACAAGTTAAAGGTTGCATGAAATCAACAATTGCAGTAAGAAAATGCACAGTAATTAATCATCATTAAGAGATCTTTTAAAAAAACACAATTACATATTAGCATACAGGATTCGTCACATGCAATAAATTATATTTTACAACAATTAAATGAGTCATAGACCTATGGATTTATTTTTAATTGATCATACTGTCATTTCAGAAATTTAAACAGTTCATATACTTGTTTTGCATTATACATTCCTTCACAGGGAAATTATAGTCCATCCTTTTAAGAGTTTCATTCCGCTATTCCATTTCTAAAGCAAAGGTACAAGTTTTACAGTCCGCAGTTCAAGTGACAGTGTACAGCAAGCTTGAAAACAGATGATATTCTTCACATACACTGAGATCTTTTGCTGAAAAAAAGGCTATCAACAAGCACAACTTCTTAATAAAAATTGAGTCACTACGAATCAAAGAACATCAGAAACAAACATAGTTTCACAAAGACTTCATAAAAAATAGGCTCTTACCAAGAGACTGTTAGGTCAGTTACTGTTTCAGTAACTGTATAAAGAGCAAACACAATCCAATACATCATCCACCGAACCTGAAAATTAAAACACCATCTTCAGTAAAAATTTTGATTTCACCTTTCACAGAATACACTACATATCATACAGTCAGTTCTGAGCTGTCAAACCAAGACATTCAACAGTATCTCTGTCTGCATCAACCAGGTTTCAAGTGAGATTATGTGAAGGTCCTAAGGGTTTTCTGTTCATGTGTAGAACTGGTGGCAGCTGCAACAAGCTAAGTGAAATGGCTGGTTCACCAGGGTCACAACCTCACCTAGGCTGGATTCACCCATTTTATTCTGCCTCTAGAAAGGTTTAGTGATGAGAAAAAAACACCACAAAGAGTAAATAGATTATTATAAATATGAAACACAATTCCCACTATAGCACTAAAGGATATTTCACTCTCTTCCACACTCATTCATATGTTTCTACCACACACAAAAAGTCAGCATCAGCAAGTCAGGTAGCCCTTGCTTTCATTTGACAATATAAATACTCAACTATACTTTACAGGCCTAGTTCTACACGTGTGCTTAACATTATGGTATTAACACTAGGGCAAGGCAGGAAAAAGCATTTTCATGGAAATTTAATTCTACTCATATGCAAAGAACCACATAATTTTTGTTAATAAAAGAGCTCACATGTAAACATCTTAATCCTTCAGGGGTTTACACCTATATACTTTTTTTTTGTTTTTAAGATTTACACTATATATCATTGTTTTAATATCAGACAATGCTCTTAAAATACAGGGTTCAATTCTGTTTTCTAATAGTTAACTACATTGCCTGTTTTTCTTCAACAATTGTTCAAATTTGGTTGTCTAAATTGATTTAATCTTTCAGAATCAATATTATAGAAGTAGTTCCATGCATTTGTCTTCTCTAATGTATCAGTGGCCAAACACAATGTATTTCCAAAATAGCTCAGTGCAATACTGAACGCCCACATGTTCTTTAAATTCCAACTCCACCTATGCTAGAAAAAGAAGAAAACAATTTAAAAGAAGAAAGATAAGAAAAGCATCACCCACAACCAGGTGTGGTAACCTCATTGCATTCATGACTACTAACTCTTCTGGTATACCCACAAAGCATTAAACACTTCACTTGTTAGACATTAGTTGAGTCTAAATTCACAGTGCTGTCTTTCAAAAAGGAGGAATACATACACTTTCCTACAGTGGATGTGGCTCAGATCTTTTTTGAGGTGGATTTAAATAAGTACTCAAAACCTAATGCTACATGCTGCCTATTTCATAGCTGTGCATTATGCTTTAAATCCACTTCCTTTGTCACAACTGAAGACCCATTTATCTTAAATGCTGTTCTGAATTTGAATTTGAAAAGAAACTCAGTCATGTGATGACATTCTCCACTTCAGTCTCTCAGAGGATTTAGATATTTCAGGCTTGAATAAACTAAGATAAACACAACAGTTGAAGTAATCTCGGACAGGCCATGTGACATTTAGATGGGTGACCCTTCCATGAACCAGAGTCATCACCTGAATAAAAAAAAATTAACATTCATCTTTGCCCCATCAACCTAAGCATGACGCAATGCAATTTTTTAAGATGCCGTGTAAGACTGAATTGTTTTCCAATATATTTTATCCAGGCTATTAATTCTTTAATCCACATCTATTTATTCAATTAGAAACATTAATGGAGTCTCTTGTAGGCTGCTCCAAACAGTAAGAAATGCTCTGCAGAAGGGCACATGAGATCTGCCAGGAGTCCTGCTGAGGTCTGGGCAAAGATTCCCAAAAACACAAGTCAAATCATATTCGAGTACAAACTAGTGCATTAGGTACCAAAGATATCCTTGACAAATTAACCTGAGGGACTTACAGTGGTTTTTGTACCCAAATAAAACCCAGGAAAAACAGAAGGTCATATTTGACACTGCCCAGAAGACTACAATCTACTTAACTCTTAAAGATGAAGTTACAGAAGCTTTGACTGAATTTTGCTTTTAAGTTAAAAGAGTGATTACAGCTTTGTTCTGTTGAGCATTCTTCCTACCACCCAAGTGTTAAGTTCATCTTTGTTGGCTTTGGCTGAAGCACATCCTTTAAAGTCAGGATTTTGAAGCCAGGATTTGAGAAGACCGGTCTTTCAGACTTATAAACTAAATTTCAGATGCTTATTACAAGCACTTTGGTGTAACACAGTAAAAAAACTTCTCAAAGATCTCAGTCAACTCCATTAAGCCAGAGTAATTACATGAACAAATAAATCTGCTCAAAGGCACAGATCCTAATTTCTAGAGCTAAAGTCCATAAGTCTTCAATTACCAAAACCAGCAGCAACATTTTTTGTTTTTCACAGAAATAATCTTTGAACAATTTGCCTCATCATGACCTATACAGCAAGTCAAGATGTCTATACTCTGTTTTTCTACTAGCGGAAGCAGTGGCTAAGTAAAAAATTTCACTGTTACAAAGCTCTTGCAATCTAGCAAACAACAACAGATGGCTCCTGAGCCACACATAGCCCTGGAAAGGAAGTTGTACTCAGGCCATAACATGACTGGCAGCAGAGCTGTGCCATTTGGAAGGCTGCAGTAAAACCTACAACCTCTCCGTGAGAAAAATGACCCAGCTGGGAACATGAAAGCCACGTATTGTCCCTAAAATCTGTCTGGACACTCAACCCATCAAGCAATGGAGGGATAACTCACTGATGAATCGATGTAAATGGAAAAGTCACTGTGATGGGTCTCATTCATTTCAGCCATGTGAACATTTTGTACGCAACTCCAAGTTCAGGTACTGCTCAAAGAGTACAGGTCACTGAAAAGCAGTGTTTTTCACACTAAATTAAAATATACAGTTGGAAAAATATGGTTGCAGGACCTACTGAAGGTCTTGTGTAAATGACAGGCATCTCCAGAAAAGGATGCCAAGA
>WKFP01013686.1:363796-376865 GCA_011057875.1 Pterocles orientalis
CTTGGTAGGAAGCCAATTTAGACTACTAAAGTATATCTCCAACAGTTAATATATAGTACGTAACTGAGAAAAAAAATATGGAATTGTTAACAGCATAGGTTAAATACTTTCTTCAACATCACAGATACCACAGAAAGAGGGTTTCTCCATATTTAGTGCAAGACAAACACATGATTAGCCATGGAAGGAAGCCTGTTGCAGGGGCAGAGGGATACTGGCAGAGGTACTAAAGTTAAGCTATAAATGTGAGCATAAAATTATGGAAGCGTAACTGCAGAACCCTTCACGTTTGAAAGGGCTTTATAAAGTTATCTAGCCCAATCTCCTGCTCAAACCAAGGTCAACATCAGATTTGCACCAGGCTACTTAAAGCTTCAACTAGTCAGGTCTTGGAGGCTTCCAAAGAGAGATTTCACATCCTCTCTGGGAAATCTATTCCAATGCTTAGTGAGCCTCCTAGTGCAAAGTTTTAGCTGTATCCAGTCAGAACTAGAAGTTTACGACCACTGCCTCTCTTGACCGAGTAGCATAGCAAGACAATGAGCCTGGCTCTCATAACGTCTCAAAAGTTACATTAAGATTCCTAATATATTTCTCCAAAGCCTTCCCTTTTCTGTCTGAACAAGCCCAGTTCATTCAGACTCTCCTCCCAAGTCATGTGCTGTGACCATCTTGATGGCCTCCACTAAACCTTCTCAAATAAACTAACATCCTTCTTGCACTAAGAAGCCCGAAGTCGCACACCGTCAAATGTATAAATCTCACATCTACATCCCCATGCTCTTCTGCATGTGTAATATGTATATATTTGCTCATATTTTCCTCAATTTAATTTAAAAGTTACAAAACTCAAGAAAAATCCTCGAACAATGAATTATATTTTCTTACCTCTAAGGAAAAAAGAAACCTCTAAGAAAAATAATTGCTTTTAATTGAATTTAGGACAATAAAAACAATTCTTGCCTAATTATAAGCAAGAGTCAAAGCTAGTTAATCACGTATAGGTCTTTTCTAGGATGCACTCACTTCCACAACACAAGACCAGATCTGAACAAATCTTTCAAGGCATGTTTGCAATCTTTGCATACATTGGGCCTTTACCCATACAACAGAGTCGTTAATGGCCCAGAGCAGCACAGGAGCTAAAGGCCACTTCAAACAGGTCTCCACAAGAACGGACTCCTCTGTAGTGTGAAGGGATGGTGCACTCCAGATCACCTAAAACAATACTGATACAACAAAGCATAACTGGTGTACCATAGCAGTTTAAAACCTAGATCTGGATGCTCAGAATTTCACTATTCATGCTAAACTGGAGTCAACAGAAGATGCATCCTGAAGCTCTCTAGTATGTGTAGACAAGCTGCTACTCCACTGCAGCAGAGCTTACCTACACATTTCAGACGTTGAAATGCCTTTTGAAAGAGTCCAGACTACTCACATTCCAGTTCAGTATACTGATCTGCAGAATCCTATCCAAATAGAGCTCTACTACAATCCAAAGACCTTTTCTCCTAAGTCCAAAAAAAGCAAGAATCAAAACACCCTGAATGGTTTTACTCACAACTAAGATAAAAGCCTGATGACACAAGTAAAAAACCTAATTTTAGCCAGATAACAGAGATCTGGAAACAGAAGCAATACGAGACCAAATACCCTTCATTTTGATGAAATTCTGTAGACAACAGCTCTTCCTCTCATTCTTTGTCCCTGTGGAATACCCTGTTCAGTACTCCATCAGCTCTAATGGCTCTCACCTTTCTTTGTTCTTCTGACTCAAGTTATAGCCATTAAGTATCAGACATAAAAAACGTAACACAGACTTTATAAGGACAGAAATTTATTTGTTCAAATAAAAGACACAAAAGAGATTCCCGAACATCACTACCACTACCAGCTGTCAGATGGCTGCATAATTATATGCCAGCAGTTGGTCAGCTATGCACCTCTCCCAAATTCTCAAAAAATAGTCCAAAGTTATTTACATAGCTATTAGTAGCCTGCACATGTAAGTTTCTTGCTGTGAAGCCTATAAAAGAGAAACAGTTTGAATCTTTCACTTAACAGATTCTGGTCTATGTTTTTCCACTCACTTTACTGTCAAATAGCACCACTTCTATCTAAAAAATAAAACCATGTTTTTAAAATTAAACAGCAATTTATCCTCTAAATGTGTCATCCCCTAAAATCTGTTACAAACCAGAATTGGGACATAACTAAATTTTGAGAACACAGCTTTGGAAACAATTGATCTTTAAGCAGAAAGCTTATTACAGTAACAGTACGAAGATTTTAAAGCTAACCTAAAGACAACCCCAATTTAAATGAGAACACTAGCACAAGACAAACAATAAAGGTAGCTTGTTCTCCCCAACTAGCTAATCTTTATGTTACTCAATACTGGCCAAATCAGGAGTCAGAAAAATCCCTATTTTAGTACTCACTTCTTCCCTTTTAAAGAATTTTTCCATAAGTCGCTTGTAAAACCAAACAACAAGAAACTACACCACAATGCATCACCACTTGTTAGTGTTCAATACTCCTGTAACATGAAAGTGTTAGAAAAACTGCCCCTTGGCTCACTAGAAGCGGATGGATAGGACCAAAATGAAAAACAGCACTTTTAGCCAGCAATAACAGGAACCAGTACCATGAAGTTTTTATCCCCTTACAGCCAGAGTTGACATTTTAAGTGTGGCATGATGCTGCTGCCAACTCTGGCATCACTACCTCCTTCACATGGGCAAAGTCATCTAATCTTAGTTAAAGCTACAAGGCAATTTAACAGTAGAAAAGTCAACTTGTCATCAGTGAGTGTAGTTGAAGGTCAGCAAATTCACTTTTACCCTCAATCTATACATGACAGATTTGTATAGAAGTAAAAGAGAGATCACTGCAGCTGACTGAAGCAGAAACACATAGAACAGCGAAGCATTTTCTAGTAGTTCTCCCGTTTGCATCAGTAGCCCCAAAAAACCTCAAAGATGGTAGCAACACCTACTGCTACGCATTTTAAGTGCATCCCTCCTTTGGCATTTCTACAGAAACTATACAGCACACTTCAAGGATGTGCACAGATATTGCAATGCTTTTCAAATTTGAAAGCTCAAGTGTTGTTTTTTAAAAGTGCAGTTTGTGTTTCACACTGGATACCAGCACACTGCGCTAATGCAGCAGACAAAAACGAAGCCAGCTTCCACAGATGGAAACAGATTTCAGCTGACTGTGATGTCATTATTTTACTAGTAGATATATGGATAATCCTGCTGACCAATGTGATTTTACTGCCAGTTGTACATCTTGCCATTTCAGTTTTTCAGCTGTACTCAGCAACTTATGTAGCGTTCCTGTTTTGGTACAGCCACATCCTCTACAGCCATTTTGCCCATTGAAAGACAAATGTTCCTCATATATGCTAGGAAATTAAAATCAAAATACAAAGCAAAAATAAAGTACCAAAAAACCTTGAAATCTGAATGAAACCATTTATTAGTGTATCCATATAGCTATATTAAAACAAACATAACCTACCGCCTGTATTGTCATATAATCTGCAGTTTTATAGTTTAAATAGCTTTAAAGTGCACAACCATTTGAAAAAATTCTGAAGCAAAGCAACTGAGTTTGCATTTGACTGATAGCTAAAAACTCAGTCACCTGTACACATTACTCTGGCACTGCACATATTTAACCTGGAGAGTAAGCAAAATTTAAAAAAAAAAAAAAAAGACATACATGAAAGCCACCAAGTTGCTCAAGAAGATGACTTGCATCCAGACTGCCAAAACACTAAGCCATTAAACCAACAGTGCATTTAAGACTTCAGGCTGTCCACATTGCCAAAGAATTGCCAGAAGCAAAGAATACTGTTTGGCACTTTATTCTTCTGTTCCTGTGAAATTAAGAAAGACAAGGACCACAAGTGTTCCCTAACAGTAAAAACCACTGAGGAAACTCATTCAGTATGAGACACTTTGCAGACAATGCTGCCATTTGCTAAGTTCTCTTTTCTTAACAAGTTTGATAACAGAGATGACACCGATTTGTCCACCCACTGAAACAGACTAATGATCTTCGCACAGGCTGATACAGAGCCAGACATTTGCTAATGTGTGCATCTACAGTGGGAATAAGCACCCACATCCTGAAGGATCACTTGACAGCATTTGTCAGGTTAGAGAATCTTCCCCATCTCCACAAAACCATGGAAGCAAATATAAATACCTTTGCTGACCATGCCCAGTTTGCCTTACCAATTCTGGTCTTTACCTGCAAGTTACAATAGGAGCATCTTCCATTCCTGTCATATACACACAAAAGGTTTTCTACAAGCTGGTCAGACACCGTGAAAATACCAGAAGTAACATAGACGACTCACAGCTCTCTATGCAGAAACTAGGTCTGGTGTTGTTAGTGTTACTTTGCTTCTACAGGAACTATAATTACAATTCCACGTAATGGCTAGTGAGTTTAGTTTAAGCAAGATTTCTTTTGAAGGGAAGTTTGCTAATGGAAGCTAGACAGCAGAATGAAATCTAGCCTGAAGAACAATGCTCAAATCTTTGGCTGGCGTTCTTGGCTTTAAAAAGGCAGATATGGCCATACTGATTAACAATGTGTCCACTGAGGTTTCAATCAGCACACAATGGAAAAACAAACATTTTTGCTTAGACCATATGCTACTCATATATTTCTAAGCCACTCCCATAAAAGATAAGCAGTTTGGATTTTTTTTTTTTTGCCATAAAGCAGTAAAGCAAATCAGTTATGCACTGAATTAAAACTGCTACGCATCTCTGTGGTACCCTCATGTTCCAAATAAGCCATAAGGAGTATCTCTAAGAATACTATTCAAGAAAAAAAAAAAAATATACCCTGCAATTAAACAGAAAAAGCAAGACCCTCAGTCATGCCTGCCAATACCTCCTGGGGGTTAAAACTGGGTAGTAAGTTCTAGACTAAGCCAGTTATCTCCTAGGTTTTTAAGTGTCCAAACAAAAGCTCACCCCAGCATTTTTGTCCCAAATGTTTTTGAAAGGTACTATACTAAGTCTTTCTCTCCAACACCTGACAGAATTTACTTCTGTTTTGCTCCCAGACAATATTTAGATATACAACGCTAACCACAACAACCCACATTAAAAGACTATATAGTCAAGTACTTACAAAAAATACACTTGGACCAAAATGCCAGTCTGTTGAAGGAACAGGTGAGCATGAGGATAAGCTCCTGAACCTCACACCAAATTGTATCCTACTTTTTCTTCCACCCCTCGCTTTGGGCAAGGGGCAGGGGAAATCACATAAAACCTATTAAAAGAACACGTCTACTCATAGTAGCAAAGCTTAAACTCAGCAACTCCTCCAGCAGATTACAGTTACCAAAAGGCAAGAATGCAATCAAAACCAGGTCTGTTAAAATCTTCACAGCATTCTTATATAGAGATTATCCCCAAAAGTAATAGGAAAAAAAAAAAGCCTTAGCAGTTAAAGAATATACCCAGAAACACTGACAGATCTGAATAAAGCACATTCTTGAGCAGAGCAAGGCTGTAAACCTTCCAGCTTAAAAAGCTGGAATTCTCCAAAGCAACTTGCCAGATTCTTCCAAAGCACAACATAACCACAAATAATGAAACTATTCAAGCAGCTGAAAATCACCTTAAAGTTTTAAGGGGAAAAGTGACCTCCCTACCAACCCCACTAGAAAGTGGAACATTTATTTAACCAGTCGTAAGTATAATTGCAAGCTGTCTGATAGGAGACAAGCCTTTCTTCCAACACAGAGCTCCAGGCTTCATTATGTGTATCCTATCCACTCATGTTTACAGAATAGTACTTTATTGACTCACCCCAAAATAGGGAACCTGTTGCCAGATACTCTTCAAGTTCTCCCAACATGGAAACAGCCCTACCTGAACCTTGAAATTAGTCTAAAAAGAGTACACCAAAAAAAAATTGAAAACAATTACTTTCTGTAAGGGATGTTCTGTACTATAATCTGTGCAGAAGAGCTATGGGAAATATACATCAGTAAGATTGATCGCTTATTGCATAGGCTCACCAGGTTCCTCCTGGAGAAAACAAGAATTAGATGTCAAGAGAACATTCAAACCTTTAACCCGTTTTATCTGCAGAGAAATTTGAGTCCACCATGAAGATCTTCCTTTCCTGCCACTACCTTAAACAAATTCACCTATAAATGCATCATCCTAAGAATTCCCATTTGTTTTTCTCCATATGCTCTAAGAGTTGAACACACTAGAAAATTTCACAGCACTTTCCAAGTTTCTAATTACTCATCCTACTTGCTACTACAAAATCCTATATAACACAATGAAGATCAGAGAGCAGTCTTACTTTAACAATTAACTTGATACCTGAACACACATTAGATGTGCAACCTCCTTCAGTGAGAATTAACTTTGAATTTCCAACTCACAGGCTACGTAAGGCCTGCAGCCTATTAGGCCAGTTCAGTCAGCCAGCAATATAACCCAGACACAAGTCCCTTGAGTCCCACTCTCCCAGCAATGAATCTACTGCACGTGTGCCATAACAGCCCTCTCTCAGGGGCCTGCCACAATTTGGAAGAAGGTACTGCCAAAAAACAACTCCTGAAGCAAAATCTAGGCTACCCTCTCTACTGAGTCAGCCTGGAGACTGTCCTTCACATGGATGGACAAGGTGCACCAGTACCCTAACACAGCTCTTTCAGTCACTTTCTTCTCAGAGCTGACAGGGCATTACTGGTAGGCAAAACCTGTGAAACAACTCACCTCTTGTTCACACATAAATCACATACTGTGCACAAGTACTTGGGGACAAGCTGTTGCATATCAATCTCACTAGAAGAATTCATGTCTATGTCTGGAGATGGCATCCAAAATTTATGTCCAGGACCAACCAACTTTTCTTGTGCTGCTGGATAGCCTAGGCATATTTTAACAGAAGGGAATAAGCCTGGAGATACCATCACCGTTCATTAAAAAAAAACCAACAAACCACCAGCTCTCAAATCCTGTTCAAAACATACAGTCAAAAGGCCCAACAAACCCAGTAGTACAGAAAATTTCAAAAAGCTAGTATTGGAAAGCAAAACAGAAAATGTAGTAGGAACAGAATTGTTGTAAAACTCTTGGTCACTGCTCCACATGCCTACCTATGTGTTTGACCCCTCCTGCAACAGTGTCCTGACTATCCCCGTACTATTTCCTGTTTACAGTCTTGCTGAGCTCAACCATACGTGCAGAACAGTCAGCAGGTGAGCTCATAACTTCCAAGCACCCACACTAAGGAACTGAAACACTTCTACGTGATAAAGAGCAAACCCTGAAGGCCTTCAGTACAGAGTAACCCTTATTAGAAAACTTAAACCTTTCACCTACCTCTTACCTCAAGCTCACCAGCAGCATTTCATCTCTGCTGGAGAAGTATTAACTTCCAAAGCTGCTCATGCTTACTTAAACCTCAAGTATGTTATCTTCCTTCAATTCTACCTTACACAGTCCCTGATTTTACCTGTTGCTGTGACTATTTACCACTGTAAGAATTTGTTTTGTGGCCTTGCAGAAACCACCTGTGGCATCAGGCAGGAGCACAACTGAACAATGAGAACTAGCCAACAACTAGGAATGACTGCATCTACTACTAGGAATGACTGCATCTGCTACTCACACAGCTCTTAAGAGAGCCCAGCATGACTTTGTTCAAAGAAAAAGATGTGTCCTTGTACCAAACTGTGCTTTTCTTTCAATGATCAGCAAGGACTGACAGACATATTAAAGATGTCAGTTAGAAGAGACCAATTGACTATTTTGTTATTTTTCACTTTTTTAAGAAAAGGTGAAACCAACTCTAGTTTTCAGCAGATGATGTACATGCATGAATAAGTTTACTCCATAGGGCAGGAGAGCAAGAGCACAATTAAGATCACTATTATTTTTAAAGTTTAAAGATGAAGCTGAAAACTACATGGACATTGAAAGAAACTTTCACATAGTATAAACACTATTTTAGGTATGCTTTAGCAGAGTCTACATAACAAAGGTGATTGACAGAGAAACACATTTATAAGGTTCCTTGTTTTTGAAGTTCTTTACACTTACTGCTCTCGGAAGTACTACAACCTACACATCCGGTTTTCATGAGCAATGTGATCCTCTCGATTTAGGATACTTCTGATGAGGATCATATAATTTAATGTAGATGAAGCGCTGAACAAGATGAACAATGAACATTACAAATTCAAGAATGAGGTGTTTAATGTTGCCGTGAGGTTTCAAGTTGCATATGCATTTGATACTTAATTTCTTGGCTTTGATAAACTGAAATAAAAAATCACCAGCTCTCTTATTTAGCTACTTACTACTCTTAGCTTTGTGTCTAGTGTCTTCAAAATAATTTTCAGAAGCTTCTACAATTTTTTAATTAGGTCTTAATTTCTGTGTAAGAACATGAAGTCCTTCATATCAAGGACACTCTGGAAGAATCCAGGAGAGAACCTGCAAACATCTTCCATTTTAATCTAACTGGCACACTGAAAAATAGTTCTTTACAATAACTTCAATTAACTCATGTAAGGTCAGTGGCCACTTTTTTTCAAAGGTTTCTCTGCTCTGCGCCACAGTAAATTTTGAAATAAGCATAGACAAATGTCTGAAGAATCAGAGCTAACATAAAAGAAAACAGCAAATACTATCATCTAAGTACTGCCAACTCCTGCACACTTTTAAACACATTTAAGTCTTAAAGCTTCAGCTCTCAGAGAACTCAAATATCCCAAACTTGGTGAATTGACCAGGTAAGAATCAGATTTGCACATGAAGATGATCTTTTATCCAGTACAAAACTGGAACAGAAGCAGTAGGATAGCATAGCTGAAGAAAAGCAATACTAATTGACAAAAGTTCTCCAACTGATAGAAACAAACTAAAGCAAATGCTGTCAAAAATTTATTAACACCACCAGAATAAAATCCCAAAAAACCCAACAAAATACATTCTCATTATAGCAGCTGTACTTAATGTTTAAAGTAGCCTCACTCACTAGTGTAACTAAGTCTCAAAGCAAGATAACTCGGTGTTTTAACTGGCAGTAATCTCTCTCAAGTGATGGGAAGAAGAAATTTTTGGTTGCCTGAAAGTATCCAAGGCCACCTTTTTCTTTGTTAGCACTAACTTGGGCATATTTACCCTAAGCCATATTATCTTCAATCAAGCTATGGAAGTCACAACGGAAAGCCCATGTATAACTGCACAATATACAACATCCAACTCTCAAGCGCATGAGATGCAGAGAAATTCCTTGTATTACAGTATTCAAGCATATTTTCTCTACTGTCTCAGTATCTGCATAAGGAAAAAGTGATCTGACATATCCAACACTCGAACTATGGAAGTTCAGTAATCTAGTACTCCTAACATTATTTTCAATATTAGAGGAAAAACAGTTTATATTCTCTCAAGACTATCAAGTCGTACTCATTCTCAACAATTTTTGGAATCTAAAGCTTCCTTCAGCTTTGGAAACTGGCTTTAAAGCTAGCTACTGCACTGGAGTTTCCCTATCCTGGCCTCAGACATCACTTACAGTCCAGATACATTCCCTCTAATACCTCAGAATGCCTTACGGTTAACAAAACACGGACTTCCACTTGGATTTGTACCTTGTCAGCTTTGCTTTTTTACCTTACATTGGTCTGCTAGAGACTTTGGAGAATCTCACAAGTTAAAACCACGACCATGCCATTGCTTGCAGCTTTAAGAGATTATTTTCTTTCAACATTTTTGGAGCACCATCAACATCAAAATAACCAGCTACAGGAAACTAACATTTAAAATAGGAGTGGTCCCAACTAAGAATTGCTTCTGCTTGTTCCAAGGAAAACCACATTCTATTTTTGAGTCTTTTGTAAGTGAAAGACAAATCACATTGCATGTAGCCATACATTCATCATATGGGTTGTATTTTTTTTAAATGAAAAAAATGTCCAACACAGCCCACGCTATGTGGAATATTAATCTGGCTGGCCAGTTATAGAGAGAAAAGAGAAGTTCATAATTCAAAGGTCCAGAACGCTCCTACTAAATCATTACACAGCCTAGAACCTAAAGGTCTTCTCACAGACCAACCTCAAGGTCCTGCCCCTCCCAAGAAAATGCTACAAAAAGACAAGAATCTGAGCAAAGAGAGAGCAACCACGCAACACCAACCCTTAAAGTAAAAAAACTCTTCCCCAAACAGCTAGCGTTTTTTTCCTCTTAATCATCAGAAGTTATTCACATCTTAATTTCTGCCCTAAGGTCCCCGATTTCCAAACAATTCTGTTAATCTTATGACCCAGAAAAAGTATTTCTGAAGCCTCTTAGAGCATTCAAACTTCCCCACTGGACACAGGAAAAGGCTTCCTCTACGAAATTTGTACTTGGCAGATACTGTTGAGATAACATCTGGACTTGTCATTCTGAAGTATGCGTGCTTCCTCCATTATAACTGGTACTTACAGAACTCTGTGAATATGCTTGACACCAAGTCAAGAAGGGACAACATGCAGAATCTCTACCAAACTTATTCATGTAGATGTATTAGTAACAACATCAAAAATACCATGCTAAAAGAGACCTTTATTTCCTCCCTTCTGAACTCCAATCATTTATTTTTTCTTTAGAGACTCACATATTGAACCAGTTTGAGGAGTAGGTTTTGTTCTTAAAAAACAGTTAATGCACACTATCCTAATCAACCAAAGGTTCATTTTTGAGAGAAGAATTCTGTTAACACAAATATGTTTGATTGGTAACGTGTAAACAGGCTAAGAAACCAGAAGATACAGAAGGAATATAACTGTCTCTTCAGAAATGGCATTTGCCAAATGGGAATGAAAGGTAGTTCGCCTGATTCACATTATCCTTGTTACACAAACGCAAATTCCAGGTTAACTTCTATTCAAGAAAACCTACCACTCACAATTCTGTATGTATAATAGTAAGAGCAACATTGCTTATATTTCATCTATGGCAAACTAAGGACTGCCAAAGCAGTCATTTAAAACATGCATTATATGTTTCTGTGGATATGTTGCCTTTCACCTAAACCTTAAGCTGTTCACCACTGAAAAATGTGAATAGGTCAGCTTCTTTGGCTTCTAAAACAGTCTAATAGTAAATACACTTCAACTGAGTAACACTAGACCTGCTTTTAGACATAAGGGAAACCATGTATTCCAAAACAAAGTCCTAGTATGGGAAAAAAAGATAGCAGACAAAAGTGAATAATGACAGCACAAATCCAAACAATTAACTTTTTTTAACATTACAGTTTAAGGTAATGTTACTATACTATCAGAGCTAATCAAGATATCTCTAAGCTAGTGACCATTTCCCTCACTCTACTTTCCATGGTTTTGATCAATGAGTTACAAAACGCGGTGGGGAGAGGAAATAACAAAATCAGAGAGTGGTAGGAAGGTACAAACACAAACTGGTTTCTGATTTTCCCCTTCGAGCACTGCAAGTTCCAACAGCTTCATCAGCAGAAGAAGGTAAAGCATTATGTCAGACTTCTGAACACTTTAGGAGAAAATCTGCTTTCAGAATTCTTGCATTTAAATATTGGTTAAAGGCTTTTGAAAGAAATTGCCCTTAGTTTTCAACACCAAATGCCAATTTCCAACTGTCTTCAGGATATGTGAGCAATATTTCAAAGATGATAAACACAGAGAAAACTTTTATCTAGTTAAACCTACTTCCATGTCAATACTTCCAGGCTAGCTATAAAACACAACAGAAACAGAAGTAACACCCTATTATTTTACCAATGATAAACTGAACTGGAAAGTAACAGCGATGGCCGACAAAAAGCTCAATACAGAGCAGGCCCACTATGGGACGTTTTATTTTCTCCATGTCTGAAAGCATGTCATCAGGTTGGTTATTCAGCGCCACCAAGGCAAGTCACATTTAAAGTCAGACTGGTCAGCAAAAAACCTGCAATAATCCCTCCTACCCAGACTCTATACACCTTATCTCATTTTTTCCAGTAGTAAAATAAATGGTTACAACCTGGTTTGGCCGGTCTTTAAAATTTGAAAGATTCACAACAAAGAGATCATATGGCTTTTAGCTGTAATACTTGCTTCTCTAAAAACCCAATACTTTCACACAATAGTACAGGTTGAAATTCCAAACTTTCAAAAGCAAAATAAAAGGGATCAAAAAGCTTAAGAGAAAGCTTCTATACACACGAAGCATCAGAACAGGGCTTTTCACCAGACATGTTTTTACATACATACTTAAATAATTTCTTATGAAGGATTAAAAGTATTGAGCCAAAGCAACTTTACACAGAATCACAGAACGTTAGAGATGGGAAGGGACCTCAAAAGATCGTCTAGTCCAATCCCCCTGCCGGAGCAGGAAAACCTAGATTAGATCACGCAGGAATGCATCCAGGCGGGCTTTGAATGTCTCCAGAGAAGGAGACTCCACAACCTCTCTGGGCAGCCTGTTCCAGTGCTCTGTCACCCTCACTGTAAAGAAGTTTTTTCTCATATTCAAGTGGAACCTCCTATGTTCCAGATTGAACCCACTGCCCCTTGTCCTATCACTGGATGTCACAGAGAAGAGCCTGGCTCCATCCTCCTGACACTCACCCTTCACATATTTATAAACATTGATTAGGTCACTCCTCAGTCTCCTCTTTTCCAAGCTGAAGAGACCCAGCTCCCTCAGCCTTTCCTCATAAGGGAGATGCTCCATTCCCTTCATCACCTTTGTGACTCTGCACTGGACTCTCTCCAGCAGTTCCCTGTCCCTCTTGAACTGAGGGGCCCAGAACTGGACACAATATTCCAGATGAGGTCTCACCAGGGCAGAGTAGAGAGGGAGGAGAACCTCTCTCGACCTACTGACCACCCCCCTTCTGATACACCCCAGGATGCCACTGGCCTTCTTGGCAACGAGGGCACAGTGCTGGCTCATGGTCATCCTGCTGTCCACCAGGACCCCCAGGTCCCTCTCCCCTACACTACTCTCCAACAGGTCAGTACCCAACTTATACTGGAACCTGG
>WKFP01013686.1:376885-395065 GCA_011057875.1 Pterocles orientalis
GGGGTGGGGAAAGTAGACACTGTAAGTACAAGCAGACAGAAAAGTAACTACTAGTACCCAAGACAAATACATCCTCCTGTGGACCACCACAACTCTCCCTTCCTACTGTCATGACTGCTGACCAACTTTACTGAAAACAAAACCTGTAGTTAAACATGAGGGTAGAGAGAATGTTGCAAAGCAACACAGATGGAAGAACTTACATTTTTAAGTTAGGAGGGGGAAAAAAGTTAACAGATTACAGCAGACAGTCTGCTTTAACAGATTGTAAGAACAAAATGGCCATCTACTTTGTATTTAGGATGCTTCAACATCTTTGCTTGGCACAAGACGATAGTATGATCTCATCCATACCAGGCTGTGACTGACAAGTACTCAGAGTGTTTACTATCAAACACTGTCTCAGCAACTGATGTGTACACAATTGCTCAGACCTTACAAATGAGAAGAACGAGCAATTAAAGCAGGCTAAAAGTCAGGCACAGACTCTATTGGAAGTTAATAAGATGGGCAGCCACAAATCTAAAAAGCTATTCCCACCATTAAAGACTAAGAACTTGACAGGGTGTACCACTTTGAGAAGTTTTCTGAGACCCTGAAAGAAATTACTACCTTCTTGGTTTTTTAAGTGAAAAAAAGGAAAAATCCCACAGTAATCATTCTGAAAACTGCTGCAACAGCCAGTGTGTTTCAGAATTAATAATGGCCTATATTTACTATAGCAGCACTCCACAGACAGAAAACTTTAAAATTAAAGGACATTTTAATTATGTGCTTCAAGTCTTTTGCTTCTCGACAGAAAGGAGAAGATATGCAATTAGTACAAGGTATTTCACATGTTTAGATGCCTATGTATAACAGCATTTATAGAGCTAAGGGAGAAGATTTCATTAGTTTTGACAAAGATTATTATGTGGAACAGTGAATCTGAACCACTCCCTGTTTCCTGTGCATGACTCTTCAAGACAATTCACATGCAATTAAGAATTCTAATTCTCTACTAGCTCCATTCCCTCGTTCCTTAAAGCTTTAACCCAACTATTTTAGTGCAGTTGATTAACCCCAAATTGCAAACTCTCAGACTGAATCAGAAGTCAGTTTGCTTGGGATAGGTGTGTCAGGACAAGTCCTCCATGTCAAAAGTCACCAGAGGGCACTGTGAAACACCCACAAATTAATATTTTGCTGCTCTTTTAGTCCTGAAAAATAGGAGGTGAGTCAGGAGAGGAGAATTCTGCTGCAGCCACAAGAACTGCTGCTCCTTCCAATCATCAATTAAGCCAACAGGTACCCCTGATGGCTGCCCACACACAACAACAGGGCTTCTTGGACTTGCTACAAACAGCATAGGATATCCATATTTCTCATATACAATGGATATGGAAAGTCACCACACCAAAATTAAAACAGTACGTAAGAGAGAACCTCAGGTCTTAACAGCTACATAGTGGTTAAAAATACTTCCATCTTCCTTACAGTGTTTACAGAAAATGTGGCATAGGCGTTCCGAACCAAGTCAGAGAAACAAAGCTACTGGAACAGACTGAGAAGGAAAACAGATCAAATAGAGGAAGAAAGCATAGTGGACACTGAGAAAAGAGGACACTGAGGACAGTCTCAAGACCATTGAAATTAAGGTGTATGTATCACCTCTCTGCTACTTCCCACCTTCCTTTTCCATGTGAATTTCCCTCTATTAAGCAGTTAAACAATAGTCTTGAAGCTGTCCAAGTTCTCATGGAGCACTTTCCCCTTCCTGGGAAGTTGAACACTGGCAAACTAGTTAAGTCCCACAGCTACGAAACAGGGACACAAGAAGGTGGAGAGGATTTATAAATATTAAGGACTCTCTTTTTAGCAAAAATAATTAGGGCACACAAATGAGTAACCAACGGCAACCAGACTACACAGAACTGCACAATACTCTGTCCTTTACTGCGTCTTGCAATAAATCTGTGGATAGCAGCAAGTATTCTCTTCATTCCCTGTGCTATTGATTAGGCTCATAGAGGACTTAATTCTCAAAACGCAAATACAACCTTTAGCAATTCATTTAAGGGAAAAAAACAAGTGGTCATTAGAAACTGAGGTGCTCAGCATCTCTGATATTACCCTTACAAACAACACAGCCTAAGCTGTTGTTAAAATAAAAGTTTTCTGGGTTGTGCTTTTACATAACAAAGTAGAAACAGGTTCAGCAGTTACATCTGATGTACAGAAAGTAAGTGTACGCCTCCTGCCTCTAGAGCTGTATATTGCCCATGGGAAGATCACATTGACAAAATGCACAAACAGCAATTCTTCCCACAGCCTCTCTCTTCCAAACCAATGCAGTCCTTTGCCAACTCTGGAACACGATGCTCTACTTCATAAGTTTCAATTATCTGACAAGTCTTAAGGTGGGCAGGAAGAGGGAGAAGGACTGCTACTTATCTAGGTGACTAGATTGCAGCAGGAAAATGTACACGGCAGTATGAGAAGGCTTCCTGACAACAAATAAAGTTCTCATATGAGGTTACACCAGACAGCTTCAGGCTGACGTTTGTCACCAATGAAACAGGGAAATCCTATTACACCCTGTTTTAGGTCGTAGACACCTGCTATATACTTTGCACTCATTCAGATGTTTGTTGGGCTGTTTTGTGCGCAGATTAACTTCATTTGCCTGGCAAAAAGTCACACACAGTAAATCTCAGCTCAAGTGACCCAATAAGCACCAGGGCCCCCACAGTCAGAGAGCTACTCAGGGAGCTATGAGGAAGACTCAGTTGCTCAAATACTACTCAACATTTATTAGGCAATATTATTCAAATGAGCACAATAACCCGTCAGATTCATGAAGAAATAGTACGACGCCTAAGAAAAAGACCAGAGGTTCCACAGGAGTTTACTCTTTCTCAAACAGAACTTGGACAATACATAAGATGATACTTTTCACCTACAAGTTTGCCCCTTTGCTTGCCAAAAACTCAGCTTTACAAAGACAAATACACAGTAACACTAACAGCCTATCTCTTTATCAGCTGATGACCTGTACTCACCACAGACCCCCTTTCACACTCCCAAGCGTCCCCCTAGACCTTTCAGGTCTGCCACAAACTAAAAAGGAAAACAGTTACTAAACAGATTTTATAGGTTCATCTGGATCAATTTACAAGCAGCGCTCACAATTTATGTGTGACAGGCACCAGCGGCCTGAACTGCTTGCCTCTCCCGCCCTAGGAAACAGGTACTTCTAGCGGGAGACACACGATGCGAGCGGGAGAGTCTCCCTGTGCCCCCCAGCAGCCCGGCGCTGGCTTGGCGGCGCTTCGGGGAGCACAGGGACCCCTCCGAGGCCCCAGACGGCTCAACCGCTAACAGACAAGGGACGCTCTCGGGCAGAGCCGTACTCCCACTGCCTCACTCCTTCCGAAGCGCTCTGAACGAATTAAATTCCTCAAAGATAAGTGGTTTAACACAGCACTCGGGTCCAGACGCCCGCACCGCCTCACCGCTCCGGCGGGCCATCCGGCCCCGCACGACCCGGCCCCCCCAAGACCCGAGAGAGCCGCCTCCCGCCCCACCTGCGCCGCGAGTGACGAGGCCGGGCCGGAGAGGCCGCCTGCGGCCCAACGGCGGTTCAACGGCCGCCCGAGGGGCGCGCGGGGCACCCCGCTGAGGGGGACGCGGGGAAGGAAAAAAGGGGCGCCACCTCGCTCCTACCGACCCCGGCCCAACCCCACCGAGGAAAGCCCCGCGGCCGCCCACGCCCCTAGGGATGTGCCACCCCTCGAGGGCCGGCGCTGCTCACTTCCCCCCAGCCCGGCACTCACACGACGGCCCGCGAAATCATCCAGGACACCATCGCGGCGGCGGCGGCGCGTCCCCTCACCGGCCGTGCGCGAATGGCCGCGGCCCCACCTCCGCCCGCCCCATTGGCTGGGTGGCTGCGCGCGTGCGCCCTGGAGCCCCCCGGGCCCGGGCGAGGCGGGAGGGGGCGCGGGGCGGGGCGCGTGCCCCGCGCCCCTCAGGGCTCGGCCCGATGCCGGCAGCACCCCGGCGTGAGAGGGGGGCGGGCGGGTCGCCTCTGCCCCCGGCTGCGCGGGGGGTTCGGCCGCCGCCGTCCTGCGGCAGTGCCGGGTGTTCTTGGGGTGACCCGTGAAGGCAGCGTTTGCACAGCGCCCGTGGAGCCGGTGCACGGAGGAGATGGGAGCGGGTGCAATTAAGAGTGCAGTGAAGCGCCCTTTCTCCCCTTCTCATCCCTTTGAAGCACAGAGACCAGCCCTGGCGAGAAAGGCGGCTTGGGGCACTCCTCCCTTGCCTGCAATTCTCCCTTGTGTTCCCTGTTTCGTTTCCTTTTGTCCCGTCAAGACATTTTGTTTCACCCATTGGAGTTGCCTGGCGCGGGCCTCGCTGACCCAGCGGTTGCTGGCTTGCTGCCAGATGGCTCATGCCGAGCCCCTCGTGTGTGCTAGAGGGGCGAGATAAGGGCGAAGCCTTCACTGGCTACCGCGGGCCTGGGCGCTCCCTTCAGAGCAGAGCCATGGGGCAGGCTGGCTCCCCAGGGCACCAGCACCCGTCTGAGCTGCGGCAGGAAGGTGCTTCTCCTCAGGGCTTGTTCACAGTCCCAAAGGCTGGCTGAGGACACATCCATACGTGGGCCACGCAGACTGCTACGTGCAGTTGATCCAAAACTTCGGGTGACTGGGAGGACAGGAGGATACACATGGGAAGGATTAATGCCTGTGTGCCCTGTTACCTTTGTTCCTTCCCAAGACACCTTGTTATCAGCTGCTGCCCAGGGCAGGACACTGGGTAAGATGGTCTGCAGCGTGGCCCAGTCCAGCGGCTCCTGACAAGCCCGTGGTCTGCCAAGTCGAGGCATGCAGGAGAAGCTGGCTCCTCCCCAATACCTTTGCTAATCCACTGCAATCCATCTCCGCATACCAGCTTTACACTTCATGCAGAGCTGTTTGTACATGTAAGAGGACAATATTTTGCTGAAACAGACTGCTTTGTCTTTTCTCAGAAAAGGAAGTTGTAGAAAGTTCTGGCCATGCCATCGCTGGAAACATTCACCTTGACTCTTCTGATACCAGCAAACATAACTGAGCAATACCGGAAGCAATAGATGCCAATGCTACTGAACACACCACTCAGCAGTGAGGGTAGAGAAAGAGGAGGTTACTGTTGTCATCTCCTGCTGACTCGCACAGTGAATGACACACCAAGGTCAGCATCACAATCTGTAGCAGAAATTAGTTCTTCAACATGTCTCTAAGTGAGGATAATACACAGTTTTCCTGTCTGCCACACAGTGAAAAGAAACAGCTTCCATCTTTGTAAGCTATTGGCTTATTTGCAGGAGAGGAGCAAGGTGAGTGCAGGACGGTTTCTGTTCCACAGGCAGGCACCAGAATTCCTCACGTCCTTGAATCAGTAAAACCCAGCCACGGGCATCTTCACTCCTCTGCAGTTTCTGTCCTTGAAACACAATGCATACAGTCAAAAGGCTAAAAGTGACTTGGGAAAGAAAGAAGAGGGTAAATAAACAAACATGCAACATTTCAACAGTGATAGTGCTTGAAAACTGTATAGTGAAATTTGAAGCTCAAAATGGGAAAATATAAAATAATATAAAAATAAACTTTATTTTTACCATGCAGGGATTTGGGTCTTGAAAATAATGATATTGGCCATCTTGGGTCTCTCCTTACCTTGACCTCTGTAGGGGGTAACTGATGAAGAAAGACGCAGAGAAGAATTTGTTTGTGGGCAATTTAAAGTACACCACTCATCAACCTTATTTTTGAAACAGGCTGTTATGGTTTTGTGGGGGGAGTTTTCTCTGGTAGCCGGGAGGGGCGTAATGGCTCCTTAAGCAACTGCTAAGAGTTCCCCTAGCTTCCAGTCTGCTGCTGGCAGCAAGGGAGGGGTTACAGTGGTGGCTCCTTTTTAAGTGGCTCTTAAAGATTCGCCCCCTCCCCCTGGCTCCAAGCGTTTGGTAACCGGGAGGGGGAGTCGGGGAATGGTACCACCACCTATCCCCTGTGAGAAGCTGATGAAGTTTCCCCAGCTTCAGACTGGACCCGCTCCAGGCCAGGACTGGGCCAATTGGTGACTCTGCAAATAACATATTTAAGAGGGGGTACAGAACAACAGGGTGGCGTGATGCCAGGCAGGGCCCGGCTTGGGCGGGCTGGTCCAGCTGCCTGCCCGGCTTCTGCGAACCGACCTGCTATAGCCCAAGCCTCTGCTGTGGCTTGCCCGAGAGTCCGTTTTCCCGGGGGCCGATGAAAAGCTGCAGTGAAGAGAGAGAAGCAAGATCTGAGAGATGAAAGAATCACACGACACTCTGGTCAGTGAAGGAGAGAGAGAGAGAGAGAGAGATTCTTTGTCATTTCCCCTGCAATATGGTGGAGAAAGATGCAGCTGTGGAGGACCTCCATGTTGGAATTAGAAGCCCGCACCAGAGCCGGGCAGTTGTCAGGGGACTGTAGCCCCGTTTGGAAAAGGACTCACGCTGGAGCAGTTTTTGAGAAGGACTCTCCTGTGGGAAGGGACCCCACGCTGCAGCCGGGACTGTGAGTAGCCCTCCCTTGAGGAGGAAGGAGCAGCGGACTGACTGCATCCCCCCTTCCTTGCCCCCCCTGCGCTGCCAGGTGGGGGAGAAGGTACAGAACAGAGCCTTTGGGTTTTGGGAAGAAGGGTGGGGTGGGGGAGAAGTGCCTTTCTTGTAAGATGTGTTTTTTCTCTCTCTCAGTATCCTGCTTCTTGTTGTAAATAGTTAATAAATTTAATTGTTTTTTTTTTCTTCTTCCCAAGTCGTGTCGGTTTCTTGCCCGTGACCCTAAGTGGTGAGTGAAACCCCCCCTGTCCCTGCCTCAGCCCACCAGGTGTTTAGCAAAAACTGTCCCCGTGGCTTTATAAACCACGACACAGGCCTAACCTGAATCCATTCTTCATTGCATTCAGTGAAAGGGGAAATCAGAACCACTATATGCCCCTAGAATAACAAACCTCTCCAGCGATAGACCATACAAAGCAAACTTGCACAGCAAAGCATTCGAAACATAAATTACTTGGGAGAGATTACATTTTAGGGTCCAGTTCTGTAAACTCCTGCACAGAGGCAGATCCAGCTGCCTGCATAACGCTCCCCTGAAGTTCATAGCATTCCAGTCCATCTAGAGCAAATTGCAAGATGACAGCTCTAGTTTATAGCATACTAAATAAGTATACAATACATTACTGCAAGGAATTGTGTGCTTTGTACTATCTCAGAGATCCATTCCAGGAAGGACTGATACTCTTTTATACTGTCTGAGATAGCATATACATATTTTATTTCATATGGAGTATGTTTAAGAGAAAAAACACTATTTTGTATAAAGACATTTATTTTTCTTGTGTTTGTTGCCATGGCAATGCTGTCTCTGGTGGGAAGCTAAATTTACATTTAAAGAGGCATTTTTTAAAAGGTAAAGGCAGATGGCTCTGAAGAGTAGTTTATCTTGCTAAGAAGATTACACTTTATTTCATAGAATGTTTTGAGACATAATTCAATGCAAGAAGCTGGGTAGTGTTTGCTGGGCTGCCAGCAGACAGACACAAGGATGCCACAGGGACTTCCCTCTATTCCAGTTCACACAGAATGATAATCCATGCTCCCACACTACAGAAACACAGGGAGCAGCACAGCAATTAAATCCATGCCATGTACTTATTCAAACCTGGGGTGTCTTACTCATATGTCTGTCTGATTTTCATGTAAGAAAGAGACTTACAGCTATCTCATTATAGGTTATTTTTAAGCCTGCCCCCAAAAGCCACTTAATATGCTTTAAAAAATTTTAACAGTGTTTGGAAAATAATTTGTAAAGGTTTCCTGCCATCAATTTTCTTTGAGATTCTTTGGTATAATACAATGTACATATACAAACACTAATGTTTATCTTTTACTTCTTTACAGGTAAACAAAGATTTTCGCTACTTTGCAGCTGTGAAAACAGCAATTGAGCAATGCTAGCTGGTTTCTGACAAAACTTTTGGTGCTGACAGTGGGATTTGTGGGGCTCAGTCCCCTGCTCGAGGAAGATGAGCTCCCCAAAGACAGTAACACTTTTAGGCAGCTCCCGCAATACATGTATATGAATAGTGGTGCTGAGTTTTTCTTCACTTTGCTGTTTTACTAGAATATATTCTAAACATGTCTACAGACCAATTTGAAAAAAATTTTGGTTTTTTTTAGTTACCAAGTCATACCAGAGGTGTTTTTAATTTTGAAGCCGGAATATGGAACAGATGATACCAGTCTGTTTGTTGAAGCAACAGAATGGGCAAAGATGATTATTTCTTAGAATACTCTAAGCTGGTGTGATTCCCATAAATGATTATTAGTGAATGATTGAAATTTGCAATTTATGCAGAGTTAAATATTTGAAGGTAGCATGTATTTTTGCTACACATGAACTGACAATGAAGGTAGACTCTAATCACCAGTGGTCCTGCTGCCATAATAGGATTCCATCCCAGAGTGATCATTGGGCAATACTGTAGACATTTTAAGAAATCAGAGCAGCTGAAGCTTTTGCACAAAATTCTGGATGTACCAGTTTTTGATCATGTGTGCTCCAGCCCCACAGTGCAGCATCTCACTTGGGAACATGGCAAAGCCTGTTGGCATTTAACACAGCTGTGTGTCTGCAGTGATTTTTACAATACAGATACAGACAGTACACCAAGAGGCCATAAGTTTATTTTTTCAGAAGTATGTTTATGTGGAATGTGTTAGCATTCCAAAATAGGAATATGAAGCATCCAAACTAATTAAAAAAGGAAAATCAAGGTTTAAAATGGGTATTTGCTTCATTTTTTATTTTGTTCTCATAGGTTTAACTGCTGTTGTTCCTTGTTTTTATTATAGTCTTCAGTCTGACAGTCCTTTTAAAGCTCTTGCTTCTATATTCATGAGTAAAACTCTTAGGCTTTAACTAATTTCTTCTCCTCTTGTTAGCAGATATACCTACAAATCCAAAGCCTGAAAACTCAAGCAGCAACAGGAACACAATGGTAAATTCATGGATGGGGACATTTCTTCAAGTCAGTTTCCTGACTTTTGGGGCACCGACAATTTCAGTTAATACTGAATTTTAAGCAATACATAATATGGAGTTTAAAAAAGAAAGGCATCTGGCTGCAGTTGTAGGATGACTGAACTGCATAGTAGAGGGAAATCTTTGCAAGCAGAGAAAACATGCAAGAACAGGCCTAGAGTTTTGGGTTGTTTTGGTTTTTTCTTCCTCAAGACTAGAAAAGAATGTCTGACACTCTTAATTCAGCAAGCTATAGGTTAGGGAAAGCAGACAAGTCTAAGACAGAGCACTGAGAGACAGAGCAGCCCTGTCAACAGAAAGCCAAAGACTTTTAATCACTCCAGCACTAGCCCATTTTGAATGCAGAATAATAGAATATAACCAGGCAATTTGAGTAGAATCCAATTAATCTGATTAAAAGTACAAATATTAAAAAGGTAACTCTGCTGACCTTTTTAAGAAAATTCACCATGTTGTGAGACGGCTTATCACACAGCTATTGATCAGTTGTATCAGTTTTTAAAGACTAGTTGCAACGGGTTAAATGCCTCCAGTTCCTTGTCTCTTAGGAGAAACATAAGAGTACCCCTTGGGATTTTTTTCTTATGGGAAATGTGATCAAAAGAGGAAGAAGAAAATTCAGAAGGGCTCCATCTGCAACTTGTTCTCTTGGCAGCAGTCGTATGTCCATCCTACCTTATTGCTTCCATTTGGAGTTGAAGGCATATATGAGCTGCAGTCCCTACAAGGGCAAACAGAGGAGCTCATTTCCAGATCACAAGTACCTGAGAGTCCCTCAGAGCAGCAGGGACATACCTGTCTCTCCGTTACTTCTGTATTGATAAGCCATAGACAGAAAGGTTCTGCTATAGACAGAAAGGTTTTTGACATATATTGCATGTGGACCTGGAAACATTACACTGTAAATAAGTGTAGCCACATGCCAGGGTTATACCCCAGTGCATCTCAGCAGGGCAGCCCACTGGACAGATTTTAGTTTATTTTTCCCCTGTTCCTGAATAGAGTGGCATTAAAGCTGTTAACTTGTTCAAAAGCAGCAGCTGAATGGTACAGTAAATATGAGAGCAAATCCATTTTAAATGAGGGGCTGCACATCCTCTGGGATCTGACGATCCTCTGGGTTTTGAAATCTGTATACAGAGACACAGACCAAAGCTGTATTATTTCTTCCTGTCTGGGTAATATAATCTCAGCTATATTCCATCACTACTTGTGATGCAACACATTCAATAATTATAGCAATCTGTTGGAGATTTTTTCTTTAAATACACTTTCTGCTTTTGGTATTTCTGATCACTATGGAAAATATATATAACTATTTTATAGTCTGCTGACTAAGCTCATGTGCACACCAGCTGCATTTTATCAGGGAACAATGTTTGCCTTTTGAACTGGCTAATAGATTTTACTTAAAATGAAGAGGAGATACACATTCTTTGGCAACACTTAGAACCTGGTTCAGCACAATATCCATTTGCAGAAACCCATAACCTCCAGCTAAACAGTGCACCAACCCATGGCCATCAGCCCAAAAGAGGCAGGAAAAAAAAATCTTAGAACTAGAAAGAACCCTAAGTTTATCTGCTGCATAACAAAACCAGGCTCACCTCAGGTACTTTGGACAGACATCTTGTCCTACCTGTTCCTGAAGCCTTTCAACAGTGATTACACACCTTTTCTTAGGTATTTTTACTAGTCTTTCATTATCCTCCTGGGAAGCTTTTCCTTTTATCAAAGTTAATCTGAGTCAAGGGATATTCAGGAGCTTTTATCCTGTCTCCCCCGAGTGTGGAAGGAAAAGTGTTCATTTCCTTTTGCAGCAGCTTTAAAAACTGAAACCAGTACTGAAGCTGTTACATCTTCCCTTGAAGAAACAACCCCAATTCCTTATGGCATGTTTTCTAGACCTTTAGATTCTCTTTATTACATCAACTCCCTATTGAAATGCTGAGCCCACAACCACACACACAGCCCCAGAGGAGCATAATCAGTACCAAGAGCTGAAGGACTACCTCATACATTGTCCAACAAGTCAAAAAGACTGCCAGCCAAGGGCAGGGGACTATCGGGCTTCCCTTGCCTCCTTTCCCTCTCCCAACTTCCCAGGGCAGCACAGCACCATTGGCTGGGATTGCTGCTCAGGGACAACTGCTGCGAGCCAGGAGAGAATTCCCGCGTACAACCAAAAATTAGTCTTCAGCCAGCTGACCTCACTATGCCTTCCTTGTTCATCCTAAGACAGGTCTAGTCAAAACTACTGACCAACAAATGCATCTACAGAAGCTGTTTTATTATACAATACCCTCATTTCCTCCCCCCTCCCTTGGGGCAATGCTTTCTGTCTCTTCATTACTTAGATTCCTTTTCTCTCAAGAACTGTCCTCTCTGCATTCTCTCCTGAATTCAGGAAGAGGTCTCTTTTATGGATTTTAAAACTGGAAGGCAGTATCAAATAATTTCGTCTGACTTAAACCCAAGACACAGGAATCATTCATTCATGTGTTGTGTGAGATAACATTTGTTTTCTAGAAGCAGTGCTGCTGACAAAGGATATTGATTTGAAGGGATCAAAACATTGATTTTTAATTTTTTTTTAAAATTTTCATCAGTATTTTTTTTCTGGGGGAAACTAGGCACATACTTTTAAATTTTGAATTTGCCTTTAGTTTCCAGTGATTGGTCCTTGCCATGCTCTAAGTGATTAAAGAGCTCTTTCAGACTCATTAACTCTCCAGGAGGATTTACACATGCTTAAGTCACCTTCCAATCTCTTGACAAATTAAACTGCAAGCTTCTTTAAATTATTTTTTTTTCCTAGTCTCTAAATGCTTTATGATAGATTTCTAGCTCTAACCCCAAATTTTTCCAGCATTTTCATGTACTGAATATAGTAACCAAATTTCTGTTAACTCTATGTGACTTTGAATGGCATAAGATAATAAATCTGCCACCTACCTTTTATTTTCATTAATAGAGGTAACAAAGTTATCCTGTTAACCACTCCATCATATTGGGTGCTCACATTCAGTTGTTTGTCCTGTTTGATCTGGGCATCTTTCTTGCATGCTGCTTCTCAGTACCCTGGCTACCTGTCTGAAGGCTTTGGTGATATTCACCGTTCTCATAGGGCTCATCTTTAGCACAGAAAAATTCATTATGCTTTAATGAGCCCAGGTTATTAAGCACTTACACAAGGATGCTATTGTCCCTTGCTGGAAGTTAAGAGGGTTAACTGGCCGATATGCCCAGCAAAATAACACTGTTGGTCCACAGGTCACATACTTGAAATTAAAGCCATTTGTGTCTGCCTCAGAAAGATCTTTCCCATTTTCCATGACAAGAAAGTCAGGCTTTAGTCCTTTCCTCTGGTATTTAAACAGGACATTGCCAGCTAACAGGGTACATTTCTATGTAGTCTTGTATCCTTAGAATACAAGTGCAAGCTGTTTAAGACATTAGCAATAATTGTTAAAGGCTTGAAGCCTCTCTGGGAAGTGTGGGGGGCTTGCACGGGAATTTTGTGCACTGCCAGAAATCCCTACCAGAGCGTGTTACTCCATACTAGGAACTCTGCCACCTTCTTTGTCCAAATAGCCTTTTAGTTCTTAGGAAAGTTGACTCTGAAAAATGGAGCACAGACAGTCTTTCAGCCTGTCTAGACATTCTGGATGCTAAATGTTTAATGTCCTGGTATAACATAGCTGGACTACAGCAGTGGAAAGTGATGAAGGCAGGAAAAACAACAGGCAGAACTTGTGGTTTAACAGGCATAACAACACCGCTGCTTTAGCTGTTCTGAGCTGGTTGTCTGCAGGAGGCAGGGAACAATTATCTACATTAAGTCAAGGAAGGTCTGTCTAGACAAATCAAAACCTCTTACCAAGGAGGTTTACCCTTTTTTGCATAGCCCTTGTATCCTAGAAGTTGTTAGAAAGAACTGTTCACCATTGAAAATTGACACTGAAAGTCACCATCCAGCAATACAAAGATGGGAGTCAGGAGCCAGTTTGTTATAGCTTCATTTCCCCCCTTATTCCTGTATGGACACAGTTCTTCCACAGGCTTTTTTCATCTTCTCTCCCAAGTTTGAAAAACAATCCCCCAAGATACATGAAACCACAAGTAACACATAGGAAAAACCAAAGTGCAACCCAAAACTCTGGAACCTCAGCAGCTGATCTCTGAAGTGCTTAGGACCACTAACTCTGCAAGTAATGGATGCTCAACAATTAAGTGTGTTGATCAGATTAATTTAAAAAAATCCTGAGGTCACCTTTCTGGTTTTGAGTGCCTGTAAAGTTTGTGGTTGACCCACTGGGTTCTCAGATATAAATCAAGTCCAAGTTCCATCAGCCTCAGCATAGAACAAGTCTTGTAGCTAATGCAAGCGCAGGAAGGAAGACGTTAATCTCTTCCTTTACTTTATTTCCCTGCAGGTGAGTTGCATCACAACTGTAACCACCACTAAAATCTCTTGCATCAATGACTTCAGTTTTCAGTAGTTACCACCACATGTGTGCTTTCTGATCCTTTTTTGTATTAAAAAATGTTCACTTAAACAATATGAAAGGACAAGAGGCAACAAGCACAAACTGAAGTACAGGAAATCCCATTTAAACTTAAAAACTTACTTTCTCCACTGTAATGTTGAACAGTGGAACAGGTTGCTCAGAGAGACTAGGAAGTCTCCAGCCTCGAAGATATTCAAAACTTGACTGGATGAGGCCCTGGGCAGCCTGCTGCAGGGGGTCCTGCTCTGAGCAGGGGGTCAGACGAGACAATCTCCAGCAGTCCCTTCTAACCTCAATGAATCCGTGACTCCGAGACAATCTCTTCATTCAATTAAATGACACAGCAACAACCAAACACAATCTTCTGCTCTTAAATCCAAGAAGATGAGCAAGTCCCTTCTCATCTCTCTGCTTATGTATGTCTGTGCCTTTTCAGTTTGTCATTATAAGAGGTAATGTTTCATTACAGTTAGTGCAGTAAGGGCAGACTTAAATCAATTCCCTTTCCAGGGCCAATTTTGAGTATGGCCTAAACAAACATGACAGACAGACCCTGGAACACTCCTAATGAGAACAGTAAATTAATTGAAGAAGTTACTGGCTCAGTAGAAAATTTGTGAGAGTTTTAATTGGGATAATAGTGCCATGAAAAATAAGAAAGTCTTGTTGCTTGATCACCACAGAATCAATAACGTCATTTGTCTATATCCTGTACATCCTGTCTATATCCATACAACACTATGAAACATTAAGACAATCCTTACCAAAAAGGTAAATATTGTTAAATAATAGCTGTTACTGAATTACAGGACACAATTAACACTAATTACACAGAAACTCAAAAAGACAAGCAGCTAGAATACAGGAAAGAAACCTGTGGATTGGTTTTAATCCAGTTTGGAGCCGGTTTGCTGGCGGGAGGAAAGAAAAACAAGCATTACACAAAAGTAGCCATCAGAAAAACTTGTTAAAGGATAGTTACTGGTTTAGACAAAGCTGATACCAAACAATTATGCTTAATGATATAAACATATTCTGGAAATACTACAGTTACACTAAGAAAACATTAAGAAATTTGCATAGCAGAGAAATAAGAAAGTGAGGTTAAGACAAAAAGAAGTAGTTGAGGAAAAAGGATATTACAAAATGTTACAAAAAGAAAAAATAGCTAAAGGAACTTTATTTAAAAGTGGTTATGAGCTTTTATTTCCATGTCAGTTTCAGGAAGACCCAGCCACCTTTGTTCTTTTTTTTCCCCGACAAAAAGTAGCCACAAGTAGTGTTGTCAATACATTTTTCCTACCTAGGGCATAGTTTAACAATAGCTAAACTCAGCTGCTTCTTACTTCAGTTTTAGAGCTTTTCTAGACCCCAAAGCTTCCCATTAGCTTTTTTAATTGTGTGTATTTGTGTGGCATAGCATACTACGCCATTTCCTTACCATAACCATCACCTGCTTTAGTTATACCAGGGTAAGTTGTACCAAAATTCAAGGGATTTCAGTCTAAAGCGATAACCCCTGCTTCTGAAGGGATCACAACCTCAACACAACTCATACAGAAACTAGAGGTTCAGTAGGTAGGAAGGTACCTGAATGCCAGCACCAAAATTGAGACAGAAGTCTGGTGTAGAAGTAACAACCACCTTCACATAGCTGTTCATGTTTTCAGGGATTTTTTTTTCCCTTTTCACTGTTGTGCATCTGCTAACCTTAGAAACCTACCAATTGTAGAAACATAGATAGCAATAGCCAAACATTTAGTAATAGGTGGAAAAAAAAATACCCACACACTGGATAACCCACAAAATTGGTGCTCCAGAAGCCTGCGTGAAAGAAGCAAGCATTTCTATGTCCCTACCTATACTGCTACCTAATGCTCTACTAACAGCAGTAAAGCACTTACTGGCCTTTACACAGCTTAGGTGGAAGTGGGAGGAAGCACTACGGGAAATAAAGTTTCCTGGGAAGGTGATTCATTCATTTTTAAAGACAATCAGTGTCAGGACCTATGTGTGAGTGATTGACAAGAGAAAGGAATATAATTGCTGGGAGCAGCCTGGTGAAAGGCAGGCCTTTTCAGGAGGACCATCAGCGTTGCTGAGGCTGCTTAGATTCTAAACATGCCCAACCCATTCCAGAGTTTTGTTCTGTGCGCAGATCTGCTCAGTTAAATGTGGAATTTTTTTCAGTTCTGGTGCTTTCTTCTGGGCATTACAGCATGCATTGTCCTGGGAGAGCTCTGTTAGAGGTTGACAATGTGCCTAAAGCTCAGTCTGATTCCTAAGAATTATCACAGCCTCAAGCTGGCATCAGCAGCTCACCAAAAGGTAGGGAGGAAACTTAAATGGAGATCTAAGGTTACTAGGATGGCCAGAAAATGTTATGCTGCTGCAGCCTGTGCATCATCCTTGCTCTCAATGCTTGCACCTGGGATGAGTGACCATTAGTGAGCTAGGAAATGGCATCTTCTAGCTGTGGCTGGAAGAAGCTGAGAACATTTTCCTCTAAGCAAATTCAAAGAGGTTGTTTTAGATGGAGACATTATTTGATAAAGCCAAAGCAGGGCCTGAAGTATCACCTGAGGAATTAAGCCTGTGGGTATTCAGGGAAAGGTGGAGACTAACTGACAATCTCCCCATAGCCTGTTTTTTACATCTATAGGGTGTAAACTCATCAGGAGTGGGAGAGGCCATTTGGTGCTAGGGTGTAGTGTTGGCCTAATGATGCTCTGCCCTCCAGCTGCACTTAAATGCTCACTGCAGAAAGCAGTGGCTGCTATTAAAGGTGGTGCCATCCCCAGCTAGAGGGACACTGCTAGCCTGATGGCAAAGGACAAGGTGTGAGTGTATCTCAGGAGCTCTAGGGCAGAAGTCCTAGGGCTCAGCAGAACCCACCCCTGTGGCTCCATTGAGCTGAGCTGGCTGACTGCATATTTAAAACACATGCGGGATGCTCAGGAGGTTGGTTTTGCTGGTTCAAGTGTAAGACAATGGTGTTTGAGGGTGACAAGAAGGAAAGGGGGAAATATGGATGGGTTAGTGTCCTAACATATCGGGAAGCTTCTGAAGAAGGCCACGGGTTTTTTTAATTTGCTCAGCCACCTTTTCGTGATGCCTCATTAACTGGAACAGAAAGAAATGTTGGAATCAGAGCGTGCTGTGAGTATTCATCTGTTCTAGGCTACAAATTGACTGTGAAACATCATATGGAGGCTCAGTAGTGTTCCTCACTGTTGTCAGCATTGATGGAGTGGCACCTTGTGAACTAGTGTTTTCTAGTGCAGATATGGCTGGGATGATTCACAAATGCAGTACACTTAAATCTTCCTCCTTGTGTGCTGTAGCAACAGCTAGGATGGCATTGAGAAAGTCCTGAAGGCAATACCTGGGCACTGTGGGGTGCTGTGTCCATCTGCAGTGTAAATATTGCAGTAAATTTGCAGCTTTTTACAAGTGAGAAAGTAAAGACACAGGGAAAGATTGGGAGTGGTTAGTCAAGAGCCCCAGACAGAGCTGCGGCTGTGGACAGCCAGTGACAGGAGTAATAGTAAATCATCATACAGGATGTCAGTGGTAGAGCTGAGCATGTAATCCCATGAACCACAAATCTTTGTCCTGCACCTTTGCAGCCCCAGGTGTTTAATGCAGCCTTTGCACCTCCAGTAAATAACTGTCTTTAAATAAGGATGGTTTCCCACTGAACTCGTGACCCATTCAGTGCTCCAGGACTGCCTTGCCATTCAAACGGTTATGTTTTCAAGGAAGATGTTTTTGGTAGGATGCATTAAGAAAAGTCCTTGGACTGTGTAGAAGATAAGGTAGGACAGCTGGAAACCAAAAGTTAGCTTTGTAAGGCTGTGCTTCCATTCAGCAAGACCTAGACAGGCTGGAGATTTGGGCGAGGAAAAATTTAATGCAATTTAACAAGAGCAAGTGTAGAGTCTTGCATCTGGGCAAGAACAACTCCAGGCACCAGTGTAAGTTGGGTACTGACCTGTTGGAGAGTAGTGTAGGGGAGAGGGACCTGGGGGTCCTGGTGGACAGCAGGATGACCATGAGCCAGCACTGTGCCCTCGTGGCCAAGAAGGCCAATGGCATCCTGGGGTGTATCAGAAGGGGGGTGGTCAGAAGGTCAAGAGAGGTTCTCCTCCCCCTCTACTCTGTCCTGGTGAGACCTCATCTGGAATATTGAGTCCAGTTCTGGGCCCCTCAGTTCAAGAGGGACAGGGAACTGCTGGAAAGAGTCCAGCGCAGAGCCACAAAGATGATGAAGGGAATGGAGCATCTCCCTTACGAGGAAAGGCTGAGGGAGCTGGGTCTCTTTAGCCTGGAAAAGAGGAGGCTGAGGGGTGACCTAATCAATGTTTATAAATATGTGAAGGGTGAGTGTCAGGAGGATGGAGCCAGGCTCTTCTCTATGACATCCAGTGATAGGACAAGGGGCAATGGGTTCAAGCTGGAACATAGGAGGTTCCACTTGAATATGAGAAAAAACTTCTTTACAGTGAGGGTGACAGAGCACTGGAACAGGCTGACCAGAGAGGTTGTGGAGTCTCCTTCTCTGGAGACAT
>WKFP01013686.1:395137-409989 GCA_011057875.1 Pterocles orientalis
TGTTCAGCACAGGATTTTAGGAAGAGCTCACTCAGTATTCATTCTGTTTAAGACTTGTGACAGTGACAAGTCATTTTGCCTTCCCCTCTCAATTTTTTTTCCTGCAAAGTGGAAACAGCCATTTCTAAACGTAGTGTTTATCTGTACGCAGAAGGTGCAATTACTGCCAATACAGGCCGTGCTGCACTTCAGTTTGAAAGTTAGAAATAGCTCCCAGTAAGGATCTTAATTTTGCAACTGACCGATACGTATGCTTTCAGGGAAGTGGGACTGGAAATATTTAGGAAAAAAATACTTTATTTAGCAATCTGTGCAATTTAAAGGATAATATTGATACACTATATGCATGATGGCCTTTTTAGGTGATTACATAACCAGCTGAAGTGGGGTATATAGCTATAGAAGCCAAGATATAAACAGCACCATCACTATTTTTCCAATTATAGCAAAAGATGGAAGTTGGCATGATTTTGAAATAATGGAAATTGCTTTTCTTGTTGCTTGAAGGGATAGAAAACAGAGCCTTATTTTCTCCCATCTTCCCATCCCTATGTGGCAGGACCAAGCTGCCTCTTTTGGGTGGGCTCAGGCAGTTAACATCGGTTCAATGTGCAATTTGGGTGAAAAAGGATGGATCCAGCAGGTAATATCTGCTGTCAGTGGGGATTTTTTGCTTTGTTGGGATGCCTGAATGTTCTTACTTTGCTGCAAATCTTGGTAACTGAAGTGATCACTCACCGTATTTGCTGCCAAAGTGGCACTGGGGCCATGTAGCAGTGCAATGGGGGAGTTTGCCCACTGTAGGTTTCCCAAGAAGAGCCTCCTTCCCTGGCACTCAGCCTAGAGGTGTTTTGCTTGGGACTTCTCCAGCCTGAAGGAGTCAGCTCTCATTTGATGCTGCCCACGGGCACCCAGCTCTGAGTGTTGTGGGCTCCAAGACGACGATTCCTCTGGCCTTCTTGGAGTAATCTGTGGGAAAAGGCTTCCTTATGCCATTTTCTTCAGAAGGTACATCAATTTGTATGGTCCTGAATCCTTTCAATCCTGCTGATTTTGGTGGTTTGAGTTTTCAGTTCAAGTATTGCATAATATTTATCAAGAAAACTGAGGAGATAATTATTTTGAAAAGGGAATTAGTGTATTGGTTTGACACCTGCAAAGGCTCCTGGGAAGGGAAGAAGTCCTGCTGAAGTGTGATAGAGCACAGACTGTCTAAAGGTTAGTCTCTAGGCTATCTTTACGCCTTGGGCCACAACACAGCATTGTTACTTTGTTCTGTCACATCTTGGGGCTCTAAATTGAGTTACCCACACCCTGAGCATTTAGCACTCTCCCAGTTTCCAGCACTTTGCTTTTTCCTTCTCTCCTTCTTTCTCTGTAAAGAATAAATGGGTAAGTGAACAGAGGCAAAGAAAATGAAGTTGCTGAAGGTGGGAAAACATGTTTAGCAACCCATGGGTCTCTTGTATGCTGATCCACCTGAACACAGTCATTTTGACATTCCTAAAGCGTGTGTGGGTAACAAAAGCTGCTCAAAGTTGAATAACTGTTTGCAAAAGAGAAGAGCTCAGGTGTGGGGTAACCAGGGAGTGGAGCTACCCTGACAATGTGCCAAGGCACTCCCTTGAGCTCCTTTCTCCTGGACTATGTGAAAAGCTGTTCAGAGCAGCACTGTGCTGGGTGGTGTGATGGGGAGCTGGGCAAAGGTCCTGCCCTGTTTGCTTGCCATCGGGGAGCTGGCAGCTGACCATGGGAATTAACACCTAAATGTTGAGTTACTCGATCGTGCTGATATTTATAGGTGATAACATCTATAAAATGACACAGCATTGAACAATAACATTTAGTGAATTCTAATCTATACTAGAACATAGTTCTGGTGTCAGCACTTTGTGACATTAATTTTTTGAACAAATTAAAAATACTTAATATTTTGGTGTTTTATGATAAATTTACAAGTTCAGTCTATTAGAATAATTTAATGGCTTTTTTGGGGGCATATTTTATGGTTTGTTGCACAGTAACGTAATCTACTTAAGTGCATAATTCAGTAATAATCTCAAATTACTCTTTGGCTAAACAAGAGGGAATCTAATAAAACTATAAAGAGTTTTGATATGATTAATATTTATTTAGATGTCCTTATAACTCCTTTTTATACCTCTTATAACTGCTCTGTACTTACATAATTTTTGCTCATTCTGCAAGACTGCAGGACCTTTTTTTTTTTTTTTCAAAGTTGTAGCATTACCTTGAAATGTGGGTGAAGATCTCATTAACTCAAATACACTGTGGTTTCTTCTACAGCTTCTAAAAAGCGTGCCTCCATGCATCTGTAGTCTGCTGCAACGGATGACAGCAGCTATAGGTTGTTATATAAATGTTATGTCTCATAAGTTACTCTATTACTGTGAAAAAACTTGTCATGGTGAATGATGAATTATTTATTTTTTTTCCCTTTCTGCTAAGTAACTTCTCTTGTACCATAAGTTATTTGTTCTGCTGAAATGTATGGGAATGCGTTAAGCTGGTAATTTTAATTTATGGCTTTTTGCCTCCTGATCTATTTTCCAAAAGTGCACTATTCAAATTTGCTTTCTAGTGCTAGATGGAAGATCATTAACCTGCTCTCTTGAGAGCAAGCCCACCAGCAAAGAAAGGCAAAAGTTCACCAAAGTTACACCTCTAGATAACTTGAAGGGGGGGAAAAAACCTCTTAAAATGCAAACATGGTGACAGTACAGCATGAGTACAGGTTTCATACAAAAAACAATAAATGATAGCAACCACTCCAGGACATGGCTTCGTTGGGTGTTGGAGCCCGAGCTCTGGGTTGAAGCATATGCGTGTTTCTGAGCTAGACTGCTCAGGTACCTTCAGTTCAGCAACGTCTCCTAGGTCTGAAGCGCTAGCCTTCAAAGACTGCTGGTGGGCTAGGCCAGCGGTGCACTCTCGGGCTCGGGGGGCCTGTTTGCAGAAGGGGAAGATGGATGGCTGCCTTTGTTCAGCTACTCAGAACCTAAACTGGGGAGAAGCCACGGCAAAGGGCAGGCCCACGCCCAGCTCCCCCTGCCGGTGGGGGCCCGGGCCCGCCGGGCTCCTGGGTCCCGGCTCCCCAGGGGCCACCCCCAGCCCGCGCACCTCAAACAGGACGGGGGGTGCCGGGGGGGGTGGGTGGACAGGGCCGCCTGTACCGGGGCCGCCCCGGCCGGCAGGTGAGGGGCTGAGCGGTCTGGGGTCACCCGGCGGGAGGCGAACTCCGCGGGGGACAGCCGTCCTGCGGCATCGAACCCGCCCGAGGCCCCCAGCACGGGTGCCGGTGGCGACCGCGGCCGGACTCTTTGCCGCCCGGCGGCGGCCGCCGTTGGTCCCCCTCCCCGCGCGCTGCCTGGCGGAGGGAGACGGCGCGTGCTGCCGGTCTCCATGGCAGTGGGATGCGTGGGCGGAGTGGTCGGGGCCGCAGCGCGGCGGTGAGCGAGCGAGCGCGCGAGTGAAGGGGAAGAGGGCGGCAGAGAGAGAGAGAGAGAGGGAGGGAGGGAGGGAGGGAGCGAGCGCGTGCCCCTGGCCCTCCCTCTCCCGCCCCTCGGTGTTTGTGTCAGGGCTGCTGCTGGCGGCGGCGGAGGGGCCCCGCGGCGCCGGCCCGGCCGAGGGGCGCTGACCAAGCCCCCGCCGCTGAGGCGAAGAGCCCCCCGCGCCTGTCCCCCGCTCCGCGCCGCTCCCGCCATGGGTGGCCCGTAGGGGAGCGGGGCTCGGCGGCTGGTGCGGTGCCTGCACGGCGGCGGCCATGGCGGTGGCGGTGGAGACGCGGCCGGAGCTGGTGGGGAAGCGGTTCCTGTGCGTCGGCGGCGGCGGCGAGGAGCCGCCGGAGAGCGGGCGCTGGCGGGCCGGGGTCATCCGTGCCGTCTCGCAGCGGGATTCCCACAGCCCGGATCTGGCGGTAAGAGCCACGTCCCGGGCCGGGCTGGACCGGGGGGCTGCGGCGGGGCCTGCGGCGGCGGGGGTCAGCGGGGCGCCCCGGGTGGGTCCGCCGGGACACAGCCCCGCGCCTGGGGGTCGGCGGGACGCGGGGATGGTGCGTGTTCGCGCCCCACGGGCGGCGGGGAGGGGTTGACGTGGAGCCCCCAGTGCGGGGGGTCGAGGATGGGGCGAGACATCTTTCCCCTCGGCGTGAGGGGATGGAGGCGGCGGCGGCCCCCGCGGTGCCTGAGGCGCCGATGCCGGATCCGTGTGGCCGCCGCCGGGTGCGGGGGGAGCGGGCGACTGCCTGCCCTGGGCAGCGAGGGGAATCGGTGTGCGGCTGGAGCGGCAGGGCTGGGCTGGGGGGTGCGTCTGTGCCGGGGGAATGCAGGAACCGGTGTTTGTGTAGCACCGACCGGCGGGAGCTAGCGTGCTGGACGCGGTAGTGAGCGTTGTTGTTAAAAGAATGTCATTGTTTCCCTTCCTTTTATGTCCGCTGTCAGTGTTTTCCTAAGGGGTGTAGGAATGTGCGTGGAGGGTAGCGAAGGAGCCAGGGGACGCTCTGTTGTACTCAGACACACGCTGGCGGGGGGGGAAGCACGGCCAGGATTTCCTTGGGTTAGTGTTCTGAATGCATAATCTGTAAAATGGAGTTTTATTGTGCTCCCTGGACTTGGTATTTTATTTGTGAATTCTGTGGCCTTGACGATTGTTATATTACTGCTGTGGTTGTCTCCTTCCATGTTTCTATGTTATTTGGTGCTTCTGAAAGCACATTCAAAAATATCATGACTGTGTAAATGGGCATTACGTAGGCTGAAAAAAAGGAGTCGCCGAACTGCGCTGGGCAGTCCATATTGTTGCTGGTGGGGGGGAGGCGTTCACAGCCGAACAAAGTTCGGGGTGGAATGTTGCCTTTTTAACAAACTCATCAAGCAAATAGTTACCTGTTTTTAGAGATTGTTGATTGCTTGGTGCGAGAAGTGTGATTCACAGAATTAAGAATTCTTAGTTTCCTACGTCCTAGGCTTTAAGCTTTGTTTCAGAAACAGAATGTATGTGATACTTGAAATGCTACTTTTTTTTACTCTATTGTGGGTTGGTTTTTTTTCCCACTCACCAGCTATAATTTGAGTTTGTGCCCTTCTTTTTGAAATGGCCTGTGTTTTCAACCTTCCGTTATGCACGATAATCGTCTAGAATGCTTTATTTTTAGAACCCATTTTGGATGTTATTCTTGCGAGGTAGTATTCTCTAGAAACTATATATATATAATTATGGAAACACTGAGTAAGGTTTAGGGAGATGTGTTTACTAACATTTACAAGTCAGAGCCATAATTTGTAAACTCTCGGGGCAGAGCTGACCTAAAGAGAGAGAGGGTGCTGAGCCAAGGCATTTCAGGGGTTGTATCTTTTCTATTAAATGGATAATGTATGATGGCTATTGTGTTTCCCCCTCTACCTAACCTCTATCCAAATATTTTTCTTTTCAGATAGTCTTTCATTACAATTCTTGGTAGTTTCAGGAAGAACTGTCATGGTATGGCTGGTTTCTGAGGCAGGATGACTAAGGGTATGCCTCTGTGTCATAGTGGAGTGCCATTTGGATAGATCAGAACTACCTGAGAAGCAGGATGGATGCTCCAGCCTGCACTTCAGCCTGGGTGCAGTGTAGTGCTAAGGTGGCCATATTCTTTCTGCTGTTCCATCTAGCTACGCAGCACTGCATTATGCTATGTAGATGTACTCCTAGTCACCTGTAAGCCTGAGAAGGCTTTGGAAATACTATATAGGTCTAACGAGTCCCAGACTAGTACTCACCTACTGGAGCATCATTGCCTCCTCTAAGTGCAGCATTTGTTTTTGTGTTGCCTGTTCTCTGTCCCCAAGGCACAAGCAAGTGTAAATCACAAAGGCAGTGGGTAGAGGAAGAAACGATAATGTGTCTATTAGCAACAGGTAGTTTCTGTGGGTTATGCTCTCCTTTTGCATTTGTAATTAACCTTAGTCTCTCATTAGTTGATAGGAATATCCTTTTCCCCAGCTCCCGGTGAAGGACAGGGGCATTTTTCTGTTAGCCCTCGTTCCACATGTATTATCCTAGATGGAGTGGCTGGTGCTCTTATCCTTCCATGGCTTTTGTTTTTAGGTAGCCATCCCTATGAATAGCTCCAGACCCTTCTGCTGCTTGTCAGTGGAGTGAGATGGTAATTCTTGTTGACAGTTTCATTGCTGCCCACAGGGTGCAGCATAAAAATGTTGAAATTGATTTTTTTTGCCAATTTTGTGTATTCCTGGTCCCCCTGAGTGCAATGGACATTACAGAAATGTGGAAGATGCCCTCAGCTGCAGGAAGGGAGCAGGGCATCAGTGGGCATTTTCAAGATGCTTTGCAAACGGCCAGAACAGAGTTACCTTTTAGTCCTGGCTTCAGAAGGAAGTATCCTTTACATTGTCTTTGTGTCTTTTCTTCCTTAAAAAGTGTGAACCCCTCAGTCACTTTCAACCAGTTTAAGAGCAGGGAGAGGTCTGAGAAATATTACCCTCCCCTAGTCTGAAAGCTGACTTCTGAGGGGCCGTGAGAGCCTTCCTCCCAAAAAACACAGAGGCAAGGAGGTCATGGCATTTTGTGTGCTCTTCCTGGAACTAAAGAGATGGTCTCCAGCTGGCCAACCAGCATGCACCAAGCTTCAAACCAGCCACAGCGTGTGCTGCCTCTTGCTCAGCACTGTACAGGGATAGGAAGGTGATGGGGGATGGAGCTGGTGGTACGTGAAGGTGGTTTTCAGGGCACAAGGAAGAGGTGAGCGCTAACAAAAGCATGAGAGCAAGGGTATTTGGATATGGGAACATAGGGACACATAGAGAGTTTTGTGAGGTGAAGGATCTTAGGGACACATGGGTGAGCTTAGAGGCAACTGACGTAATTAATGCTGAGTGGCCACAGGGCTTGTAGGAGCAAATCCATAGGAAACCAAGCCTCATTAGTTCTGTTGTAAACAGAACTCTTCATTAAGTCAGGAACTCCAGACCTGACGACTGGACTAGCTGCTCTCTTCTGGTGAGCAGGAAAATGAAAACTCCAGTTTTCGTATGCTGCTAAGTTTGTATTTTCATAAGTAAAGTAATGGATATTTTCATAGTTGAAATTATTGTCCTGGTAAGAAAATGAAGACAGGAGCCCAGTTACCCGGTATCTTCTTCCTGATAGGTCTCCCTTACTCCATGGAAGTACGTTAAGGGACTCTTTTTCTTATACTTTTCATAATTGCAACATAGCAGATGTGTAGTCTCCATTTTGTCTTAAAATGTTGGGGTTTTTTTGTTTGTTTGTTTTTACAATGAGGACAATATCAAAATGTCTTTGCTTCCACCATTTGATGGAAGTTTTGCCTTCCTCAGCTTCCCTATTAATTTACTGCTGGTGGGGAATATGATGAGAACAACTGTCACTTGTTGTGAGTACTGTTGGTCTTCTGAAAGATGAATGCTCTTGCCATTACATGCAGATCCTTCTTGCCAGGATTTGGAACCTATGCCTCTTTCTGAGTCATTCTGTAGTGTTTACAGATATTTAGAAAACCTGCTATGCAGGTGCAATGTCTACAATGTATACAATTTAATCCAGGAGTTTTCTTCTTGATTTTCATGGTCTGAGTCACAAACTTGATAGCTAGACATCCTGATCTTTCATTCTTGAACATTACTTTTGCATGAAAAGCATTTATTAAAAAAAAGGCAAAAAAACTTTGCGTACATGCCGCTGATAAGGACTCAGATGCAGACCAATATGATCATGCTGTAGCCGTTTATTATGCCTTAATTGCACACTTTTATACAGAATTCACACAGATTCGGCAATCACTGATTGGATACAATGATTTAAAAATCTTAAAGACAGAGTTACTATTGGCTGACTAGGGTCCTGGGAACGGGACCCTTAACATTACCTAATCCTGTTGATTGTTTACCTTCAATTTCTCCTTATCTCACCCACATCCTGAACAATTGTCTTCTTTCTCATCCCCTGCAGGTGTTATCTTCTCCTGCGGTAGATATCAACTACATGATGTCCCTTTTCTAAAAAGGTTCTAATAAACATAAGTATTTTTCTTCTAAGAAAGTTCTCGCAGACATAAATATTTTTCTCGTAAGGAAGTTCTCATAGACATAAGTATTTTTCTTCTAATAAAGTTCTAACAAACATAAGTATTTTTCTTCTAAGAAAGATTTCCCACAATTCCCCCTTCTTATTTAACTTAAGCAAACTAAAGCTTGGCATTACTATATGTTATATATATTTTTTTTGATGCTATATTCCATAAGCATAATAGCAGGCAAGGTGATTAACAATAAAGCAAAAATAATTAGCATTATCATAGTTGCTATCTTTACCAATATCGGAAATTCTCCAACCACTCTTCTAATCCCAAAGTGAACTCCTTCAGAGCTCTGAATTCATTAGAACACTGTATTGAATTTATCAGAGTGGTTCATGCAACACATACGTCCGTATTCATCACAATAACCCCCTAAAAGATCAATAATTATTCTAATTTGCATGATAGCATACCTAATTAAAACTACATCTGTTAATAATCCGCTTAGTGCTAAAGAAGTTGCGTTAGTTTATTTAGCAAGCCAGCATCCTAAGCTATTAAGCATTGTTGAAGCTTTGGCAGCAGCAACACCAGGTACAAAGAACGATGCTACAATGGTGTTATCTGCTTTCCAAAAATCAAGATTGTCTTCACAATCCTGCTTAAATGCACGCATGTCTGCTTGGCCTGCCCTTCCTTCCTGGATGGCCCTCTCGTCACAGAGGAGGCCACCGCTCACATCAAGGTCTGGTATGGCGTGTCTCTCCACCGCTCGGCGCCTATTGGGTTGCAGCCAACAGCAGAGCTAAAAGTTCTTCTTGGTGGCAAACACAGAGGCCAACCCAGTCTTGCCCTTGACTGTGGAAGGAGGGTCTTGGCCAGGTCCTTTCACCTGGTTCTCAATGCAGACCCTATGCACAGGTGTTAGGATCTTTTTTCGTTTTTGTCTTAGTGTGTTCTTCTAGCTACTGTAAATTTGCATGCTCTAACATTTCTTTTGCAGGTTTGCATTTTTGACAAAACCAATAATACGCATATTAATAATCAATACTTTGGCTAACCAAATCTTCTAGAATCATTCTAAACTTGTTAAGTAATTATAAGTTTATACAGATTGTGTAAGGTGTTCTTTTCCTACTTTTCCTAATGTTTTCCAACACCACCGAGGAGGGTAGCAATACCTGGAGCAAAACTTTTGAGTCACAGGGTATTGACCGATGCCTGGAACATCCGGCCTTCCTTGGTGGTGACTGTTCTTGCAACCGTATGTTGAACACTTACTTAATTTCCATCTCTCCTTCTCGTTCTGCCCTATTGCTACTCTCTCAATTTTTTAATGATAAAACTAGGTTTAATTGCTTGACATTTGACCTCATTTGTATCTTAATTTTGTCTCTTTCTCTAGGACATTAATCATGTCAAAAACAAACAAAAACCAAAAGATTAAGTTAAACATTATCAGACTAAACATATCCGTTCTACAGGTGATAACATAGGTAACCACTTATTATAGCAAAATGTTATATTACACTAACAGTAAAATTTGTGAAGGAAGCGTTGACTCTGAAGGATGTGGTTTAAAAGGTCATTTGTTTTTTTCTAATACCTCAACAAAGGGGCGTCCCCCTTTTGATGGTGAGTGTGGATCCGGATCCTATTTTTCTCTTCCCCAGTATCGTCTGGGATAACCCATGTCCAAGTCTCAAAGGTGAACTCACCCCATGCCGGCAATGAGTGTTGGTCGTGGGTTTGTCCAGAGAATAAGGTGGTATTCCTTCCTTTTGTGCCCTAGGGCCCCATCTGGGGTGCTATGTTTTATACACATATACAATTATGATTACAATATCAGAAAGCCTTTGTACGTTTCCAGTCAGTCTTTTCAGTTCCCAGTTTATTGGTTGCTTATCTGGTGTTGGCATTGCTCCTCCCCACGCCATCGTATTCCCTGCTTTCTGTTGTAGTTGTTTCAGACTTCCCCAAGTGACAGCTGTAGTCACCGAGTTCCTAGGAAGTTGTTGCCTGTGTGTTGATTTCCGCATTTTCAATTTGAAGACCTGGGGTATCGGGTTGAAGTGTTGATCCTTCCAGCTCATGATATGGCTGAACCTTTCCTGCTGGTATCCAGCAAGGACCTGTGGGCGATAAAACACAAACACACCCTTGCCCAAACACCAGCAGATCTACTGGCCCTTTCCAGTCAGAGTCTCCTTCAGGATCCTTATACAAAACCTGTGGTTAAGCTATAATTCTGTTGTAGTGCAAAAATGGTGTTCCACTGCCATCAAGGCAAAACGATTTCTGTTTAAAAAATTTAAAAGTGTCTAAAGCCATTGCTAGCTGATTATGTGATGTCCCGAGAATTCCCCTTTCTTTGTTTTAAAATCAAGGTTTTCAATGTAACGTGCACATTTAACCGTTGATTGTCCTATAGGGTTATATGAATTACTTTTATAATCCATTTAGGTTTGGGTAGGACAAAAAAAATTTTTTTTTTTCTTTTTTTTTCCATAGCACTACTGCAGACAAATTTAGAGATGTGGTAAAGTGAATGTTACGTGCATGTCCATTGTTGTCTATATGAGCATGTATCCATGGCCACTTGGTTTTGCATATGTCCCATATGTTATGTGAGGCAATTGCAAAATCAAGTAATAATGCTACCTCCTTGTAACCACACAGGCAGAATCCAATTACAGGTTTTATGAAGGTGAAATTATACCAGCAATCTAAATTTTGTTATTGACCACTCTGAATCTCAGTGCTAAACCTCAGATCAAATCCTGGGCTAGTAACTGGGGATGTGCTCCCTCCCAGCTTCTGCTGTTTGCAGACAGCCAGAAAGAAGCTGAAAGACCTTGGCAGCCATGTAAACATCACTTTTATCAGGTTTCTTCTAAGCATAAATCCAAAACACAGCCTCTTGCTAGCCACTATGAGGAAAGTTAACTTTGATCTCAGTTTAACCCAGGACATTCCAAAATCTTTACCTTCATGACAATTCGTAATTACTTCTAAAATTCCTGGGCAATCGGGGCTCCCTGTGTGAACTCATTGTGTGATCAGTGCAATCCACTTACTCCCAGTGTAATTTTGCAATGCATCTTTCCAAGGGTCTTGTGTTTGGGCAATTGTGAGTATACTTACACCAATAAGTAGGGGAAGAAGGAATGGAGAAGGGTTACATAGCCATCATCACTGTTGCTGTATGTCCCAGCAGATCAATACAGTGAGGAGAAGCAGCAGCATAAGGTGATAAAGATGCAGATGGCTGTCATGATGTGCTTCATGGGGTTGGGTTTATCTTCTGTTTCCATTATGTCGTTGGTGGAGTCAATTTTTCCCTGTTAAAAGAAAAGAAAAAGGAAAACCGTCTCGGCAGGGAAGGCTGAACGGGTTACCTCTTAGAAAGAAAGAAAAGTCCACTGTGCACTGATTCTATGTTTTGTGCCCCTGCTATCAGTAGCTTCCCAGGCAAGTGTATCACGAGATTTCGTTAAAGCCTAGTGATGCTATCCACGGGTGTGCAGCTGCTTGCAGTGTGGCTGTTAAAGCTGCAATATTGGGAACTGTAGCTGCTAGCAGAGCCATCTTGGTATGTAAACAATGATAACCCATTGTTAAACATAATTTCTTGTGGTCCTGGAAACGATCCGCCATTTTTCCAAATCAAATTTGAGGTTGTGACGCAGTAAAAATTGTGTACTGTGGGACGTTTGTAATATTTATTTATTTATTTATTTTTACTCGGGAAAAACTGCAGCAGCACGGAGTACACGTACTAATTAGGAATTTTGTTCACTGTTGTCAAGGACTGAGTAGAATTAAAATAAAAGGATCATTTTCATTTAAGCATATATAGGCATTCACCCACTGGACTAGCAGATCTAAGTGCTGTCCAGGCCTCAATAGTTTTTGCATCTTGTGATTGCTTGTGGGAAAGGAAAGGGTTATATCTCTCTCCAAGCTCCTGATGGGGGAGTTAGCTTTTGAAATGCTTGAGTCAGGCTCATAATTTTTAATGGGGAGGTAAAGGTTGACAGCACAGGCAGGCTGCTGTGGGCCCCAGCACTTGCTGCGTTGCACCAGCAAAAAAAGGGGGGGAATCAACAGAACCGTTATAGGGTTCTCATTATTTAGTATGTCCCTAAAACACACCTATAAACTAGACCGTTCTCCCTAAACTTCTACCGGGAATACCTTGGGGGGGGAGGGGGGGAGGGTGCAGCTTGTTTCTCCTGGGGGGGGACTGGGTGTCACTTCTTTCTCTTGTCGAAACAGGACACCAAAGAGTTCTGTTATTTCTCCCACCAGAGGTTGTAAAGCCGTAGAAATCAACACCACGGAAACAAAACACAGGCAGGAACTGCAAGCCCTAGCCGCTTTTTAGTTCTAAACTCCGGTCTGACCTTCCACCATAACGCTAAATCAAAACTTCCTTCTACCGGGAACCATATATTACAATGCACGCAATTAATCTACATAATAATATAACCTATATACGATACAATCTACACAAAGATGCAACTACACTTCAGGATACAGCGAAACAACCTCATCACTCGATCGTCTGCCACCGAGTACTGGGCAGTCTTCCGCAGCTTCTTTAAAATTTACATATACAGCTTTCGTTCTTTAGACGGACGGACATGGGTTGGCGGGGGTGGGGGGGAACCGAGTCCTGTCACTGTGAGGAGGGGCGCAGAGGCAGGCGCCATCGGTCGCAGGGAGGAGGGGTGGGGGCCACAGCGCCGCGGGAATAGGTGCTAACTCTGAAATAGGATTGTCAAACACGCTCACCTTCCGCCAAAGCAATTTCTGCGGTGCCTGAGACTTAGGTCGAGCTATTTCTCGCTCAGACCCGGAAAGCTTAGGAAAAGCGGCACAAGCTTGATTCGTCATAGTTCGTTCAGCTCTCATGGCTGACATCGTTTCTTTTAAAAGTTTCCAAAGTGTCGCAAAAGGCAACACATCTTTTTTTTTTTTTTTTTCCTGAGGAGATTTCTTCCCATATATTATGTCCAACCCTTTCCCATACTTCAGGGTAATATAGATTTCCCACACGTACATATATATATGTTTGTGTGTGTGTGTGTTTCATGAGTCGCTGAGAAAATTTCTAACTATTTTTCTGCTGAAGAAACAGTGGATGTTCTTAGAAGAAGCTGGGAACTCTGTTTTTCCTTACTGCTAACCACCTGGAAAAGCCTTTGTGTGGCTCTGATTGCAGTGATAACTCTGGGCAAATAAATAAATGGCCAGGAGGAAAGAGGTGGAGTCAACACCATATGATCTCCCTGGTCTTTGCTGTCCCATAAGAGTTGCCACAGGTTGCAAAATGTCTATGTAATCAATATTGATGAGATTTGATGTGATATCAGAGTTGTTTTCCTATATTGTGCTTAAGAAGTGGTTTTCTAGAGGAGTAAATTTTTTTAAAGGTAAATAGAACTACTAAAATTATTTAACTTACAGGAAATGCTTCAGAGTTCTGTGGCTTTTCATGGACCTACAGTTGTATATTGAATATAGTCATATATTATGCTGTATATTTTCTCCGCATAAAAGAGAAAATGGAAATAAGCTTTTAAGCATGTAATGTGCAACCCTTAATAAAAAGTATGGCTGTAAGTTGCAGTGATTTATAAGTGCATATTTTTTGAGTTTTCTTGGTAGATGAAGACTGGGTTAAGGACCGGTTAAGTAATCTAGACACCCATAAATCCGTCGGTCCTGATGGGATGCACCCAAAGGTGCTGAGAGAGATGGTGGAAGTCATTGCTAGGCCACTCTCCATCATCTTTGCCAAGTCGTGGGAAACAGGGGAGGTGCCTGAGGGCTGGAGGAAAGTGAATATCACTCGGGTAACTATAGACCGGTCAGCCTCACTTCCATCCCTGGAAAGGTGATGGAACAACTTCTTCTTGATGCTGTCTCTAGGCATATCAGGGATAAGAGGGTCATTAGAGGCAGTCAACGTGGCTTCACCAAGGGGAAGTCATGCTTGACCAACCTGATAGCCTTTTATGAGGACATTAGATGATGGTAAAGCAGTAGATGTGGTCTGTCTCGATTTCAGTAAAGCATTTGACACTGTCTCCCACAGTATCATCGCAGCTAAACTGAGGAAGTGCGATCTGGATGATCGGGTAGTGAGATGTATTGTGACCTGGCTGGAGAAAAGAAGCCAGAGAGTTGTGGTGAATGGGATGGAGTCTAGTTGGAGGCCTGTATCTAGTGGAGTCCCCCAGGGTTCAGTATTGGGACCAGTGCTATTCAATATATTCATCAACGACTTGGATGAGGGAGTAGAGTGCACCCTCAGCAAGTTTGCCAATCATACGAAAACTGGGAGGAGTAGCTGACACGCCAGAAGGCTGTGCTTCCATTCAGCAAGACCTAGACAGGCTGGAGATTTGGGCGGGAAAAAATTCAATGCAATGTAACAAGAGCAAGCGTAGAGTTTTGCGTCTGGGCAAGAACAACTCCAGGTACCAGTGTAAGTTGGGTACTGACCTGTTGGAGTGTAGTGTAGGGGAGAGGGACCTGGGGGTCCTGGTGGACAGCAGGATGACCATGAGTCAGCACTGTGCCCTCGTTGCCAAGAAGGCCAATGGCATCCTGGGGTGTATCAGAAGGGGGGTGGTCAGTAGGTCAAGAGAGGTTCTCTTCCCCCTCTACTCTGCCCTGGTGAGACCTCATCTGGAATATTGTGTCCAGTTCTGGGCCCCTCAGTTCAAGAGGGACAGGGAACTGCTGGAGAGAGTCCAGTGCAGAGCCACGAAGATGATGAAGG
>WKFP01013686.1:432407-465461 GCA_011057875.1 Pterocles orientalis
GTCAGGAGGATGGAGCCAGGCTCTTCTCTGTGACATCCAGTGATAGGACAAGGGGCAATGGGCTCAAGCTGGAACATAGGAGGTTCCATTTGAATATGAGAAAAAACTTCTTTACAGTGAGGGTGACAGAGCACTGGAACAGGCTGCCCAGAGAGGTTGTGGAGTCTCCTTCTCTGGAGACATTCAAAGCCCACCTAAATGCGTTCCTGTGTGATCTGAAGTAGGTGTTCCTGCTCTGGCAGGGGGGTTGGACTAGATGATCTTTTGAGGTCCCTTCCAATCCCTAATATTCTGTGATTCTGTGAGGAGCTGACTGATTTGTCAAGATGTCAAATTGGTCACAAGCCAAGCTAATCACTTCTGTGGGTTGCAACAAGAAAGGCAGAAGAAATGCTCCATATGTTCTGATTTGTATTCATTCGGTTTTGCCTAACAAAATTTTAGGTGTTAAGTAAGGTTTGTGACACCTTCTTATTTTAACATCTCCAACCTGTGAAAGTGGTAAAATGTGATGAAATCTGGACTGCACTATCATTAAATGCCCTCATGATTTAGTTCTTAATTCTTCCACAGGAGGACAACCTTATGGAGTTGCCAGGGGAGGCAAAAGGATTGATACGCTTGCAGTCCCCTGAGGTTATATGCTTCTTGAATTGGGAGAGAATAATTATCCTGATTTGATAGATTTGGAGCTACTATGAATATTTTATATTGACCAAGTTATTGGAACGCTTAACTGTGTGAACATATTGATTTAGTTTAATGGGGAAGAGGAGGTGGAGGTGTCTGGGGAAAATAGGCAGGAACAGAATGAATTTTGTGCCTTGGCAAAGTATTTGAGTGCTGTTAAGCCAGTGACTCTGTCATCCCTTGTTTTTTTTTTTTTCTTTACTTTTTTAGGGTTCTTTGTTTTTAATTAAGTATACAGGACTGGTGTTGTTCAGAAGAACCAAAGCTAGATATGTAAAAGGATTTTTTTTCCACATGTTCCACTCCTACTCATAAGAGTGGGTTGTAATAATTCAAGGATTCATACTGAGATGTAGGAATCCTGAAAATGGGTGTACCTGAAAAAGCGAAGATAGCCTTAAGTATTATCACAGGATGTTAAAATAGACATTCTCTAGACTTATTTCTTAATCTTTCTTTCTTCTCTGTGCTTAGATAAAAATAAGAAATCAGTTTGGTCACTGGTTCCTGAAAGGATCGCCTTAAGTATCAGAGACAGTAAATAAGGTGGACCCACTGGGTGAGGAAAGGTAATAATGATGGTTATCACAGGGTTTTGTCAAAGAGCATGATCAGAGGAACTGGATGCATGATAGGTTCTGTTGCAGCGTCTGGGTCCCTGGAGGTGGATGTGCTGAACCATGAGTGGGAATGAAAGGTCATTCTGTAACTAAATGCAAATTCTGCTTTTCTTCAATTCACTCAGAGAATCAGTGGAGATTTTCTGCATCGTCCTGCTATGATGAGAGGGAATCTGCCTGTGTAAGGAAAAGCCTCATGAACTGGATTGGTGGCAGCTTTTCTATTCTCTTGTTTGTGGTGTGTGTATATATAGTAGGCTGTCAATTAAAAGGGCAACTGAGAAGGGAGTTCTAGATTTGGCAAATGTAGGAAGAAAAAATAGGACCCCTTGAAAGATGGACATTGTTATTATAGTGTAGGCAAACTAAGTTTCAAAAGTAGACAAACTATATTAAATTAAATGTTTTGGTGTAGGTGGGCAGAAAAACTAGACAAGGTTTTTGGCAGCCAAGTCTTTGTCTTTGAAGTGGAAGCAATGAGGATGAGGGGATGGGAAGAGGGAGTGAAAGAAGTGCTAAAATAAGTTAATCTTTCAGGGAAAGAAAAATAATATAGTTTGATGTTTGGAACATGAAGAAGTGAATGGAGAGGAGTAAAATTACTGGGTTTACTGCACTTTATATCTACTGAGTTAATGGTTTTTGGGATTCAGTGCAGTTTGTTTCCAGGCTCACTTTTAGGAATGTTTTGTAAGTTTCTCTTGTGAATCAGGGCAGAGAGCTCAGAGATAGTTTGTTTTTTTTTTTCTGAGTGATGTCCCGCTTGGGCAGCTGAATATTTCTGTCATTTGTAAATGTCTCTTTAATGAGCTTCACTATTACAGTGGCTGCTTAGCTTCCATTAGGCATGCAGTGCATTGGGTGAGGAATGTTACATTCTGGAAAGTGCAGGTGCAACATCCCAGAATTTTGATGTCTGTGTTGCAGACTGTGTTTACTCTGGTGGCATTAGAGGAGCTGGCAAGTCATTGTCTGGCGCTAATGTAGCTGCTAAGTGTTGGGACAAGAGCCAGCTTAATATTTTGTGCAAAAGACAACCCTCTAAAACAAAAACAAAAATGTAAACTGATTTATGATCTTTTGTGCTAAGTAGTAATCTTGTTTCTAGACCGTTAGTCCTGCTCACAGTTTAGCCAGTTGTCATGCATTGACTGAGAATTTTGACAAACTGTAGGTTGCAGTAACTTCTGGGCTTGAATGCTCAGGTGCTGCTTGTATTTGTGTTCACAGATCTGTCCAACTCAGTCTACTGTTTTTCTCAGCTAGTCTTTTCATGCTTTCTTCCAGAGTTGGTTTTGCTGATGTGGCACTCTAGCCTATAAATCTGTTGCCAGTTAAGTACCAAAACTCTTGAGTTTACTTAGGCAAATGAACTGCTGCACTGCAGATGTAAGGCAGCTGCAGATCCCATGTAGCTGGCACTTGCTGGTATATTCTGGTCTGGTTTATTGATTAAACTAATCATAAAAATGGAAATCTATGTTTTATATGTTAGAAATGTCAATTTACTTGTCAGTGCAGTATATAACACAGTGAATCCTGGCCATAATTAGTGTGCAGCACTGTTTGCAATAAAAGTAATCCATTTAGATGATCTAGTAATAATGATCTCTTAAGTAATTGAGTCATGAAGATTAATTTTAGGTTGCCTTCCTGGGTTTTGAAAATACATTTAACTGAAGCATATTATCCAGAAAAGGCATTTAGGCTCTATTTGAAGGTTCTGAGGAGTGAATCCACCTTCCTTTGTTAGTTATTAATCACTGTTGTTAAAATAGCATTGTGTTTCCTATTGAGAAGCACAGCAGAATGAATTTCAAGTTCTGTGATCCTGTCTCACTGCTCTGTGACCTTCTATCAAGTCTCTGTCTAACGTTATTGTGAGTCTTGCTTTTAGTTCTTGAGCGAAAGCCTTGTCATTTATAGATAGAAAAGTCCATGAGATCGTGGGATCTCCTCCAGTGCTGTCCAGAGGCATGCTTTCAGCAGGAAAGAGATGTAACTAAATTTTGAAATGAATAGCCTTTTGTTAAATTATAGAGCTTTTTTTTGAAAGAAACAAAGCGTCAGTGATCATTATTAGTGCTTGGCTTTGTTTTTGAAGTCAGCTGTGCTTAATGTAGATGAGAACCAAGGGAGCAGATTTGCAGCCTGCTAGAAAGAAACTCAGTTCCTCAATTCATCTGGCACTGCCTTCCCCAAACTGGAGCCCACACTGGGGCAAAACATATTTTTGAAAATTGAATGTACATGTTTGCTGTGAGACTTCCTGTTGCCCAGGGTCTTCATTATTAATTACTTGAGGATACCAATTTATTAGCATTCTGCTAATGAAAAGCTGTCTGATGTAGCATTAGGTTTTTGTCATGCAAAGATGCTTTTTTGAAAACATCTCGGATCCTGGCAGCTCAGACAGCGTTATCACTCATCTTCTCAGCATTCTCAGCAGATGATTTGTTTGGATCATGCAAATATACCTTGCCTTCATAAACTGTAAAGAAGGAAAGAAACATACCAGTGTTCTATGAAACTTATCTATGTGTATATATATATGTGTGTGTGTGTGTGTGTAATTTGGGCACTACTGACTGTGAAGACATTTTAATGCTGATAAAAAAGAAAGCTTAGTTGTAGTTTTAGACAGAGAATAAAGATAAGTAAAAAAAAAAATTTTTTTTTCTTTTCCAAAGAGCCCCAGTCATAACTTTGTCGTAGTAGCCCATTACTGTCTGGTGTTTTTCTGTGAAGTATTTCCTGGTAATATTTGCAAGCTGGAGTCACATTTCTCTCTCTTAGTTAACTGAGCATATGGCACCAAGCATGTTCTCTTGCCTATTTTTTGTGACTTTTCATCACTCTTCTGCGTCCTTCTCTCTTTTTTAAGCATGTTTTTAAAATGTGGATATCGGAGATGAATGCTGTACTTTAGCTTCAGTCTCAAATCATATGTTGGATAAAATAATTCTGTTTTGTGTTTCTGATGTTCCCCAAAGTTTCTGTAATTTGGCATTGCTTTACTCAGCGGAGTGCTGCCCTGCTACTGTCAGCTGTATAGCTCATGATCAGTGCTGTTCATGGGGATAAACCATTTGTCCACTCCCAACATTAAATTTTTCCTGTTTTTCCATAATGATCTCTTGTACTCTAAATATAACCTTTCTTGTGTTTGGATGCGTGACTGCACTTCTCCACTGTGAGTATGCTAAAATTTTGACAAACAGTCCCTGAGTGTGAGTGCCAAACTAAAATTTGATCCTCCTGGAGGGAGCCTGCAATCTCTGACAAGGCAGATTTAGTGTTTCAGCAAATACTGGCTTGCGAGCAGCTGGTCATATCTTTTAGTGGAAGCAGCTCTTGGGTCCTGATTTGGACTGTGCTTCTCTCAAAATGTCTGTGCACCACTGTTAGTCAGCCACAAGGGCAGAAAGCTGCTGCCTGGCTTCTGCTGAAATCCAGACCTGCAGAGCTCAGAGCAAGGAGTAGGTATCCACTGGCTCTCACTAAAGCAAGATGCTGTAAATCATTGATGTCTTTTGGTGTCTTGTGTCTGTGAAGGCTGGGCTTCAGGCTCCTGGTGAGTTCCAAACTCCGTGGGAGTGGGAAGGCAGGAGGAAGAATGTTACCAGAATGCTTAACTTGAAGTGTAAGGGGAAAAAAAATACTACCCCAAACACTTTGAGAGGTTGCCAGCTTCTGTTCTGGAAAAAGAAGTGAAACAGTGAGCTGTGTTGGTTTCTCAGGCCTGAGAAAGAAGGGCTTTTTTGAGATTTGTTAACACAATTTTTCCAAGGTTTTTACTTTTACTCCCAGAGATGATGAATTGCTACATTCAAATCCCCAAATAAAATTAAACACCAGAAAGAAGCAAGTTAACACTTAAGCATATGCAGCATTTTTTGGATGTGGTTGTGACTCCAGATTTACTATCTTATTTTGTTCTACTTTTGTTCTACTAAGTGGACCACTCCTACTATCTGCAGTTTTTGTTGTAGAACTGTCCCAGTTGTCTTCCCGATCTGACATTTCTTGGTGTGGCTCTGGACACTCTTATAAATAGTTCTCTACATATGTTCTATTTCTGTAGCTCCAACATACTTCTTGTATGGGTTACTTCGAAACCATGCTGTTAATTTCTAAATTAGTTGCAAATTCAAGAATGTCACTAAATCTTCTCTTAAAGGTTCTTTGTTATTTTCTGTCTTTATGCAACACCCATTTGTGTGGACAGCCTTCTCCACTCTGAGAGGCTTGACAGACCAGGACCAGCTGTGATTAACTATGACCTTCTTAGAAAATACAGTCCAAACTACGAGACCCACCTTGTTTGAGAAAGGAGAGAACATAAGTGGGTGAGGCCCAGTGCTAGGGCTGGACACATTAGCTCCTTTTTGCACTGTGAAACCTCTTAGTGGGGTGACAGGACCACCCGACTCCAGCTCTGTGAACCAAACTCAAGCACGGACATGGTAAGGAGAGTGGGGGTAACCACAGCACTGAAACGGCTGCAGCTCTCTTTCCTGTAGACAGCATCCCACTTTGCTTCAGCACTGGCATTCTCATCCCAATTTGCTCTTTACTCATCTCACAGCTCTGAGAGGCTTGGTATTGTCCATCATATATTGTTTTCCTTTAGCCTTTTGTCCTCCTGTCATGCTGGAAAAAAGATAGCAATTACTCTGTATTTCATCAAGGAAGAGTGCACCTGAAAGGGCAGATCAGTATCCTTTGAAATGTCTGTCGAGGGGATGGGAAAAAAGTGGGAGCAGGTAAATTGGTTTGCTTAGATGTGAATAGAGGGTTCCACCTAGGCTGTTAGTGTGTACTGAGCATAAAAAAACACAAAACACAAAACTTCAAACAAAAAACTCAACACCTCTGTCCCCCTGTTTGGCACTCGTCAAAATTCTCTGCCACGCTATGCTTATTAGTACGGTATTAACTGCTTACTGATTGCCAGTCTTCTGAAGTGAGGTGGAAAGAAGTTGAAACCACTGTCTTGGTGTAAGAGACTGGCTTTCACAGGCCTCTTTCCAGAGGAAACTTATTAATCATTTCTTCCTAGTGAAGAAACTTTGTTAGGTATGCATGACTTGCATTTCCTCTCCCTCCCCGATGTTACTGCAGGCTGGATAAGATCTGCACTTAGGCTTTATCCTGTTTCAGAAGAACCTACTTTTAAAATGAATACTTAACTGGAAGAAACCTTTTTGAGTTTTCAAACAGCTCTCATCGTAATAAGTGCTATATCGCTGGAAAGATGTGGTGTGTGGTCTTTATATAAATGTACAAATTTCTCACTGAAATTGGGGTTTCAAGGTAAGAATTCTGAACTGTGAAGCTGTTACTGGTATACTATAGTATAATGGTCTCATATGCAGTTGTGATTTAGTAAGCTGTACCAGATTTCAAGCTGTCTGCATTGCAGCCTTTTTGTTATTAATAGTTAATGATATTCTTCTCTGTCTGTAAGCAGATCCTTGCTTTCAGCCTTCCCTCACCCTCCCTCCCCCCAGTCCTTAGGACCTTATGTTTTGTCTTCTTAAGTGAGAGGTGGGGGGGGATAGGTACAATTGCTTTCAGAGCTATCAGAACTGTTTTGTAAATGTCCTGAAACGGATTTTACTTGAGAACAATGCAAGCTGCCCTCTCTCAGGTCTGTTAGGCTTGCCTTGGCTGTGATCCTGGCCTTGTAGTCATGCTTATCATCCAAACACTGATCTTGCATGGCAGTGCAGTGCGCTGGCTTTAGCCTGCTGATGACCCTGGATTATGTTCTTGTTCATGACAAGTCTGCAGCGAGTGCAAGGTTCCAATTATATTTGCCTTCAGGCGGTTCTCAAGAGGTGGTGGGGGGAGGAGAGGCCAGGGAAGAAGATAAATCATTTGTGTAATTTAGTAAAGTCTTTGGAAAGACTGTTTCAGGGAAGAAATCTGAATGTCTAGCAATCCTTATCTCGGATTTATAAACCATAAATGCAATATTTGAAACTAGCTTTAGTTTTTTGATTTTTTTTTTCTTCGTAAAAGGAACCCTGCAAACTTTAACTATTTTGTTTTAAATATAATTTAAAGAGAGACTCCATGCCTGAAAAAAGACAATTTTAATGTCTTGTACTTTAGAAACAAACAAGACAACAGAACCCTGAATAGGAGCAGTGGAAAATGCTTTTTTTTTTTTGGCCATGTGTTTTTCTTTTTTCTTTTTCTTGAATGAATGTCACCGAAACTGGTTGGCCAATGCCTTCTTTTTCTTTACCTCTGTGCTTGCCTGTTATCTTTTCAGTTTCAATTTGCTTCAGCTTTGCTGCTGCTTTTACTGATGAGCAATCTCTTTCAATCTCTTTTCTCTCTGGGAGCAGAGAAGGCATGAACTCTTCACATAGCAGTGAATGAGTGATGTTGTCATGCCAAATACATGGCAACATAAACTGTAATTGAGATATCAATAAGACTTTGGAAATTACTATCATAGCTTGTCCTGAAAACAGACATGAAAGAAAAAAAAGACATAATATTTTCAGTTACAGTAACGGTCCTACAAGTTTAATTTGTATTTTCAGATGGAAGATTTTCCTACTAAAATTTTGGAAAAAAAAAAACATGTGAAGAGAGTGACTTTTCAAAACTTTTTGGAACCAGTTGGTCATAACTTTCATGTTAGTGATCAGGCGACTGTAGTTCCTTATTTGCATTTTGAAAACTAATTCAAGTGGAAAGATGTTAATGCTTTGATTTTTTTTCAAAATATTTTCATTCTTATACCTAGAAGCAATGTGAAATTTAGAGTTTTCAGAAGTTAAGTTATTGTCTTTGCTATTACTGAATTAACTATGCAGTTATTCTAAGTCAAGAGTCATTGTTGGCAGACACCCTTTGCATTGAAAGTTTGGTGAGTTTTCACCAACAGTGCACAAAGGATTTTATGTGGAGTCTTGTCATTGTGCTGTTCACAAGGGCATAAAGGGCATTTTAAATTATCAGTATGTTCTGCAATGCTTGGGCAGAGGTTTGGAGTGAATGCATTGTGCCTTGTATCAGGAAGATCTGTTCCTGTAAATGGTGTGTCTACAGCAAGTGTTTTTTCTTCATGTGTTTTTATGGGAACAGCTGGAAGGAAATAGCCTTCTACTCTGTGGCTGTGGGCTATTTTAGCATACTCTGTTTAGAAGAGAGATCTGTGTGTCACTGGTGGGCCCCAAGCAAAGCTTCGTTGCCTCTCTATTTGAAAAATAATCTAATTTTGATTAAGGGGCTCTGTGGAAGACATACTGAACGCTGTCAGTGGTCCAGAACATTTGGGAGCCACTTAAAATAGATGATAAGTAATTAGGCATAGCCAGTTCCCTCAGTGAGATTTTATAGACTGTTCCTCTTACTGAGCAGGATTCCATCTCTGTTTTAGGACACTCTGAGTTTAGAGCTGGATTTCTAAGGGAGCCTTGTGTAGAAAGGTACCTCAAAGGGAAACAGAAATAAAAGAGTTCAGATTCAGAGAGTCACAGAAAGCCTATTTAACTTGAACCCAAATATCTATTACCAGCATGTCCATTCCAGCTCAGTGGATCAGATGGGCTTTCAGAAGCTTCAAGATGTTCTGTAGAAAGGGTGCTGTGACTGGGAATTTGATGGTTTTCATGGATGCTGTTCATGATAACTTTTTTGTAATAAATGTTGTTTGCTTTAAGGAGAGACAAACAATTTGCAGTGTTACGAATTGTGTCCCAAGAACAAAGGAAGAAAAGACCTATTAATTGCAAGTTGCCTGTTGCATTGGCTGAGGTAAAGAAAACCTGATCCTCTCATGAGCATTTGTATGTGCTTTGATGTTGCAGACATCAGTATTAGAGTCACTGTGCATTTGGAATTGCCAGCAAGAGAGTGCTTACTACTTATTTGCAGTGCATTAACTTGTGCCACATCCTAATCTAAACCAACTTAATTCAGCAACAAGACATGCAGCTGCTTTTTACTTTGAGCAGCTTTAATTGGTACCAAAACACTTAATACCTCGTATTTTGATGTGTGGCAAAAAAGTAGTCTGCTTTTCTGGCTTTGACTATCTCTAGCAGTGCTTTTGTTAGCTTTCAGGCACAGCAGAGTGTGAGGCTAGTGGTGTTCACTGACTGAGGGCTTGTGACTTGGGGAAGGTGCGTTAGTAGAAAGTCTGGGAAAATTAATATTTATGCAGTTAGGATGTAAGAGGGATGAGATGGGAAAGAAGCTTTGTATCTTTGCACTGAAACAGGTTAAAAAAGAAAAGGGAGGAAAAAGCTGCTGACTTTCAAGAGTGCTGTGCTTGTGCCTCAGTACAGTACTCAAGTAAAACCTATGTAGCTAAGTGACTTGACTTAGACTATACCTTGCTTGAGATCTTTTTCCTTCATGCTCTTTCAGGAGAAGGAGGATCTTTAAATGCCTTTCTTCTTCACGGGTCTTAAACCAGATTTCTGGCTGTAGTTACCAAAGTAGGTTTTTTGTGGTTCTCTCAAAGCTGACTGGTCAAGACTATTTGTTCTCAGATGTGGCCCCAATAAAAGGAGTGATATCTAGAAGTAAAACAGATGATTCATCAAAGTTGTTTCTTAACCCTATCCTGACAGAGATCTCCATATGCAGATAAAGCCTGTGCTAAGTGGGTAACTTTAAATAGAGGGCTTTCAAGAGTTATTAAGAAGAGATAAGAGTCTTTAAATTCTTTTAGAAATGATGCAATCCTCCCTGCACCAGTAGACATCAACCCAAATGCCTAATTAGTAGCTTTCAGTCAGATGCTTAAAATAGACTAGTTTTACCATGAAAGATGATATTTTAAAGCCTGCCAAAGATCTGAGCCACATTATCTTCTGTTTCCACATCATCACGCCTCATAAATTGGATACCTTCCAAGGGGTTTGAGTATCTTAATAAAGCGGAAAGACTCCACAACTCGTGAAAAGTTGTAAAGTAGGTACGTAGTTCATTCAGCGCTGAGGCGCATGGGGGATAGCTCCACCAAAGACATGCGCGCCTTTTCGCAAAACCTATCCTTCTATTTATTCCCCAAAGTGTTGCATATACATTAAGTTTCGTAATCTATTCATTCATATTAATTACCTAGCCCCGCCCAGCCCTGCTTTGCATTATAATTAGCTAAAGAGTCCTCCTGCGCCTGCGTAGTGCTCCCTGGTGGTCGTCCGGTGGTCGACAGGATGAAGTAAATGAGTCTTCATCGGAGTTGAACTTCTCACCTCCTGGTCTCTTGGTCTCAGTCCAAAGAACCAGGATGCTGCCCAGCTTGTTTGGGGCCTGCTTGAGGCCCAAGCAGTCCTCCCTATCTCCGCGGCCTTGCAGGTGTTGTATTCTCTCCTCTCGTTTGGGTTAGCAGTTCCTCCCCTTATCATCACAGCTTTGATCCTCTCATCCTGCCTTCGCAAGCACGGCAAACGTTAATCATATCTTGTCCCAACAGCTATTCTGAATAGAGTTATTCTCTGAGCCCTTGTTAAATTTAAAACCCCCTGTCTCATTTACAGTACTCTGCAATTCTTTCTATCAGTCATGGCAATTAGAAATTAAAACAACAATGCATAAAGGAAGTTTGATCTTGTAGGCAGATTGATGTCTATTTTTTTCTCTTGTTTTTTCCCCACCTGCAGAGCAGTTTGTTGTTAAGCTGTACTATCAAAACTCACTGGGAAACAATCACTGATTCATCTGTGAAACGAACAAAGAGCTTGATAGCAAAATTTGCCAGGTTGTTCTGGGTAGTGGTTAACTGTCAGAGCAATGCTTCATTCTCTCAGTGTTAGCAGATACTTGTATTACTACAAAGATAGGTGCCTGATGAGCAATATTTTCGTATTCCCCAGGAGACACTAGGTGATAATGCAATAACTCTACTTTGAACAAATTCTAATGTAATGCAAAACAGGTAAAACTTTGGTGTGGTTTAAAGAGTCAAATACTTTACTCATTGCAGGTCTTTGTGGTTAAGCAGCTCTACAAAATTTTATGAGCTATCTGGTAGTAGCAAGGTCTGTAGGTGTAGTTATCCCTTGACATAAAGATGCCTGAATCATCCCTTGTCGGAAGACAGTAATTTGTGATTTGTTTTCCCTAGAGACCTTTAGTCAGTGTTAAAAGGTCAAATCTTGCTGTCTCAGTCCGTGATTTTTGTACAGTGGTCTTGGGGTTCCAGGGTGTGAAAGATTTCCATCAAGATGCATTTCAAATACAGAGCTATTTGTTGTAAGCTTACAAGCTGCCCACAACCAGCAATACATAGATGCCGTTGTGTGCATTCAAGTGTGTACATATGTGATTCTACTTACGAGGGTTGCGTTGGTGCATCAGCTATAGTTTTAAAAAGTAGTTGAAGACAGTTTGTTTTTAATGGTGAACAAAGTGAGAAGCAATTTGTCTTGGAAATGTGTTCACTCAGCCATTTGATCAATGATTGTTAAATTTCACATGAGCTTTTGTGAAAACAAAAAACTGGTTGCAAAGAATTAAGGTCCTCCTGTCTGGTTCTGTGTAGAAAATGGAGATGTTCTGAGGAATGGCTGCGTAGGTCAGTGTTATATCAAAAGGGAGGTAAATATCTTGTCCTAAACAGTCCAGGTATGGGGATGATTGATTGTAAATCTGAAAAATTTAGTGGCTGTGGAGGGATTGACATGTTAACTGACCTTCTTTGTGGCAGAACCTCTGGTAAATAAAAGTCTCTAAGACAGCATGTTCTGAGCCTGTTGCCCCTCAAATGAGTAATCCCTAAAGTAGATGTGCTTCTTCCACAGAGATCCATATCCTGGCAGGAGAAAAGGCCCAGTGTTGGTTGTGGATCCTGGCGCAATTGGTGCGCTTGCCTCTCTTCTGGGACTGTTAAATGCCCAGGTAGTCTCACTAGTTCTGGGACTACTTTACTGGTTCTGTTTATCAGACCTTATACAGCAAAATATCTATGATTATAGCTTTTTATATTTTTTTTTTGACAGTGTAACAATCACACTTAGATTTCACAAAGATCTCTGTTTCTTCAGTCCGGAGTGCCTATCTCTTGCTTGTCAGACTGAAGCTACATGATGCAGTCTGATTATTTGAAATGCTCTGTCCGTGTAGAGCAAGCTCTATTTGGTTAATGCCTAGATTGTTTTATTTCTTTTGATTGTAGGAAAAGTAATTTTTGGCATGTGCTACTAAAGTGGATTACAGGCTGAGGCGTAACAACAAATGATATCAACAAATGCTCCACTGTATATTGGAAGCTGTTCAGCTAAGTCTCAGTTTGTCTTCATAGCTTATTTCAGTGAGGTCCCTGTGGTGTGGGGTTGGAGAGAGGCTACGTGGTCTTCGTGTGTGCACTAACTGAACAATGTGCTGATGGAAGCACTGAGAACAGATGCAGTGAGGCTTAGCTCTCTGATCTTTCAGCTGAATTTCTAGTTTCCATCTCTTACAGAACCAAGCTACTAAGTGAGAGTCACATGCATGGATACTTGAGCAAAAAGCTGTTACTTAATATAACTGTTGTACTTAGAAATGTTCAGTACTTGTCAATCCAGCAGCTTGCCCTCTGCTCAGGCAGCTTGGTTCTATTTGCACTGGGGCCAATGTGGCAGCATGGGTTGCCTTGACACTTCCGTGCTTGAGCCTGGGAGTGTGAGGGCAGGGAGAGTGCTTGTGAGACTCTTAATGAGGGCCACTGAAGAGAATTTCCTGAACTTGAATGTGTACTTTCATTATGACTAGGATCCGTATCTAAAAAATAACCTGTAGTTTCTACTTTAGCGTAACTTTGAAGTAGTTATACTGTGGTGTAAATGCTTTTGGCAGAGATGAAGCAAATATAAATTTTTATTTTGTTATTTCAGTAGTTATGCTGAAACTTCAGGATCACTGTTTTTATGCTTTCATGTGATTTTTTTTTTTTGAAAAAACATAATCCTAGACTGTGAATTCAATACAAGTGCACCTGAAGAAGCCTTTTGCAATTGATATTCTTTACTCCAGTAAAATAAATATGTTTCTTGCTTTCAGTTACATTGTTTAAGAAGTCTAAGCTCTCTTTGATGAGGAAATATGGTCTGGTTTCTGGAGGTTATTAAGTAGATGTGGTAGACCATTCTGTTTACAAGTTTGTATAGCAAACACATATTTCTATTGGTAGGTAACTAAAAAAACAAATGAAACTTAAACTATAGTTGTTTTTATTGCCATCCTCTTTTAGATCCCCATTTTCTCACCTCAATTTTTCATTTTCAAAAGAAAATAATGTTGCTACGTTGTGTTTCAAAATAAAATGGTGTTGCTATGTTGTCCTTTTTTGATGAAGTCCACATTATCTGGTTCTTTCCCGTTGCATTTGGATATACAGTGTTACAGAAATGCACCATTCAAATATAGTGGATTTAACTTGTTTAAATGACTTTAAATGATTCTTGCCTTTCACATGCAAAATGTGTTGTGTTTAGTACTTGCTTACTCTGTCTTCTAGCATAGACTTTACAAAACGTGTTTAATTCTTCCCACTTAAAAGGAGAATTCATAGATATTTTCCTAGTCATGTAAGCATATATTTTGTTCCTGTTGGCTGCTGTTGCATACCTGTGGTGATTCCTAGCTGCCGGAAAATCAAAAGTGTTGGGAAGACTCTCTTTGTAGACTTTGCTTTCAGCTCTCAAGTTAAAGTAGTTTGCAGGCTAATGCAGTGATGATTGAACTTTAAAATGCTAGCTTCACTTAATAGTAAATTCCACTTCTTCATAGTAAACCTATTGCTATTCTGGATATTTTTGTTCTCTGAAAGTTGATTGGTAGTTTCTGTCTGACCCACTTAATTGTTGGAAGAAATCTGATGCCTGGCTCTTGCCGTTTTGGCAGTCTGACAAAAGGGCTGAATTATTCTGCGAGCCCTGACTTGCTAGTTGTATGAAAATATCTCCCTGCACAGATAAATCAACAACCTACTGCAGTACTTTGGCTCTGGTACTGCTGGGCAGGTACAGTATTCCTAGGTAAAGAACACCTGGTCTGTTCAGAAGGAAACTTGCCAGGCTGTTACCGGACTTGTTTTTCCTTACCTCCTGAGTTTACGGCTGTCTCAGGCAACATCCTAACCCATTTCAAAATGCTGTATCTGAAGGAGCAAGTGTCTTGTTTTGTGTGTGTGTGTGTATGTATTTATATGAGGTGACCTGGTAGCAGCTAGCTGTTTGATGTTTTTGACAAGAGGCAGACTGTTTTAGATGCTACAAGATGTCCTTTTTTCTAAAAGGCTATAAAAGACACTCTAGCTGCAGAAGTTCAAGTTATGTTGTACCTTTTTTTATGAGATGGTGTTTAAATCATTACTGTCATTGTGCCCCATATTCTTTCTTGGCACTATGTCAGAAAAAATGACTGTGGTCACTTCAAAAATGCCTGTATCACTCCTATCACCATGTCAGTGATGGTGCAGCACACAGGGGCTGTTGATTCCAGCTGACCCCCAGCTGCTGTCAACTCAACATGCTGTCCTAGTGTTGATGTATTGCTCACGTTCTTTGTGGGATCACCATTGCTGTTGGTTGACAAGCCCTTTTGTCTGCTTGAAAGGTCATACTTTCATTTTATTCATTAGAGGAGCCTGTGAGAGATTGGGGAAGATGCTTGCTTGTATGTATGCCTTTGTATGGGTTTTGATGTTTTACTGTGGTTCAGTTATGTCTTGGAAGATTATTTGCAGTGAGCTTGTGCCTCTCCTGCCAAGTGTAATCATCCACCCAGGAGCTTCTGATTCTGTTTTTCCAATGTATGTTCTTATGTGACTGCTGCTTAGACATCCTCCTTAAAATGATTAATTAGATGAAACATGTCCACGCTCTTCAGGAGAAGAAAGGGTGGGGAGGGTTTCCCTTTCAGTTGGCAGAAACGTAATTTTTAAAAGTCTCCTCTTTAAAAGTATTTGGGTATCTGGCCAAGAGTTTGTCAAGAATGCAGAGAAATTCTGTTCTTCCCTGCTCTATAAATAACAGATGGGAGGCAGTTACTAGGTAGTAGATACACGGTCCTGGAAAATGGTTATATAGTAAAAAAAGGATTTAGACCTATTGAGAGCTTATGGGTCAGGATTAGAGGGAGGACACGGACAGATGACATTATGGTGGGGATCTGCTGCAGGCCATCTGACCAGGAAGGCCAAGGAGATGAGGCCCTTTACAGACAGATATGAGCAGCCTCAGGTTCACAAGCCCTGGTCCTCATGGGGGATTTTAACCACACCAATTGGAGGGACAACACAGCAGGACATAAGTAAGCCAGGAGGTTCCTGGAATATGTTGATAATAACTTTCTTTCTCAAGTTGCAGAAGAGCCAATGAGGAGAGGTGCTATGCTGGACCTTGTTCTCACCAACAAGGAAGGGCTGTTGGGGAATGTGAAGCTCAAGGGCAGCCTGGGCTACAGTGACCGTGAAATGGTGGAGTTCAGGATCCTTAGGGCAATGAGGAGGGTGCACAGCAAACTCGCTACCCTCAACTTATCCAATGCTGGATAAGGAATTGGCTAGGCGGCTGCACTCAAAGAGTTGTGGTCAATGGTTCAATGTCCAAGTGGAGACCAGTGACAAGTGGTGTTCCGCAGGGGTTGGTACTGGGACCAGTGTTGTTTAACATCTTTGTTGGAGACATGGACAGTGGGATGCAGTGCACCCTCAGCAACTTTGCTGATGACACCAAGCTGTGTGGTGGACACGCTGGAGGGAAGGGATGCCACCCAGAGGAACCTTGACAGGCTTGAGAGGTGGGCCAATGCAAATCTCATGAAATTTAACAAGGCCAAGTGCAAGGTCCTGCACGTGGGTCGAGGCAATCCCAAGCACAAATACAGGCTGGGCAGAGAGTGGATAGAGAGCAGCCCTGAGGAGAAGGACTTGGGGGTATTGGTTGATGAGAAGCTCAACATGAGCCGGCAGTGTGCGCTTGCAGCCCAGAAAGCCAACCGTGTGCTGGGCTGCATCAAAAGAAGCATTAGCAGCAGGTCGAAGGAGGTGATTCTCCCCCTTTACTCTGCTCTCGTGAGACCCCACCTGGAGTACTGTGTTCAGATGTGGGGCCCCCGACATAAGAAAGACCTGGACCTATTGGAGAGAGTCCAGAGGAGAGCCACAAAATTAATCAGAGGGCTAGAGCACCTCCCCTATGAGGACAGGCTGAAAGAGTTGGGGTTGTTCAGCCTGGAGAAGAGAAGGCTCCGAGGAGACTTAATAGCAGCCTTCCAGTACCTGAAGGGGGCCTACAGGAGAGATGGGGAGGCACTCTTTGTCAGGGAGTGTAGTGAGAGAACAAGGGGTAATGGGTATAAGCTAAAAGAGGGTAAATTTAGACTAGACATTAGGAAGAAGTTTTTCACTATGAGGGTGGTGAGACACTGGAACAGGTTTCCCAGGGAAGGTGTGGATGCCCCATCCCTGGAGGTGTTCAAGGCCAGGCTGGATGAGGCTTTGAGCAACCTGGTCTAGTGGAGTGTGTTCCTGCCCATGGCAGGGGGGTTGGAACTTGATGTTCTTTAAGGTCCTTTCCAACCCAAACCATTCTATGATTCTATGAACTTCAGGAGAGCAGACTTTGGCCTTTTCGGGAATCTGCTTTGTAGAGTGCCGTGGGATAATGCCTCAGAGGGAAGAGGGGCCTAAGAAAGCTGATTAATATTCGAGGATCACTTCCTCCAAGCTCAGGAGCAATGCATCCCAACAAAGAGAAAGTCAGGCAAAAAGGCCAGGAGGCCTGCATGGATGAACAAGGAACTCTACTCCATTCTTGTGGGACCTCACCTGGACTACTGTGTACAGCTCTGGGGCCCCCAACATAAAGACATGAACCTGTTGGAGGGAGTCCAAAGGAGGGCCACAAAGACGACCAGAGGGCTGAACTACCTCCCATATGAGGACAGGCTGAGAGAGTTGGGGTTGTTCAGCCTGGAGAAGAGAAGGCTCCGGGGAGACCTTACAGCCGCCTTCCAGCACTTAACAAGGGGCTACAGGAAAGATGGGGAGACACTCTTTATCAGGGAGTGTAGTGATAGGATGAGGCACAATTGTTTTAAACTGAAAGAGGGTAGATTTAGATTAGATATTAGTCAGAAATTTTTCACTGTGAGAGTGGTGAGGCACTGGAACAGGTTGCCCAGAGAGGCTGTGGATGCCCCGTTCCTGGCGCTGTTCAAGGCTGGGCTGGATGAGTCTTTGAGCAACCTGGTCTAGTGGAGGGTGTCCCTGCCCGTGGTAGGGGGGTTGGAACTTGATGATCTTTAAGGTCCCTTCCAGCCCAAACCATTCTGTGATTCTATTAGGCCGAGTTTTTTCACTTTTCTTAATCCATTTTACAGGCATTTCGATTTGTAGTAGCATGGTTTGAAGTAAAGATTGCAAAGTGTAGGAGATACTGGATGTCTGGAAGTGCTTAGTCTCATGTTGCTGCTTTAAGGCTATTAACTTCAGTAAGAACCACCCCATCTCTTCAAGATTAAACTAGAAAATTCGTCAAGTTTCTAGACTTCATTTGAAACAAAAAAAACCCCAAACATATGTACTTGAAGAACCTTACTTGCTGTGCACAACTGTCTTGCTAGAAAATAATTTCCTCTTTTTTGTATAATTTAGGCTCACTTTCTCTGCCCCTTCCCCTCCAGCTCTACCAGCTTCTACTACTAGCAGTTTTGGAGGACACTGCTGGTGGGCACATCTCTCCATGTCATTCAGGGGCAAAGCTCTCCAGCAGTTTCTCGTTACGTTTATTTTGGGTTTGTTCTTCTTTTCTTCCACCCTGGTGTTAGAACAGATGCAAAGAAAATTGGGACAGTGGTGGGGAAGCTTAAGCATTTCCATGCTTTCGTCTTGTCTGTCTGTCCCTTCTCAGTGATATTTTAGTTGTTTGACCATTTTCAGTGAAATATATGGTGCATGAAACTCTTAACCGAAGGCAACTTTTTTTTCATAGAAAATTAAATGGAAAATAATGTTTGTGTAAGTGGACTGGAGTCTAAATTAACACTTGGCATACAAAGGCATAGGGAGCTCAGCAGGTGATGATATAATTTGGTCACAAACCAGTTGTGCAGAGTCACACATGTGCTTAAGCCACAGCGTGTGCCATCGTATCCCCAGCAGTCTAGGCTGAGCAAAACTGCAGGATAGAGTGGTATGGAGGTAAGCTCCTGGGGTGAGAGGGGAAGAAGCTTTGGGATGTAATACGAGATTGGAGTGTGTTATGGTAGGGAACTCAAGTCTTCAGCTTCATAGGGAATTCAGAGTAATATGATGAGAGTATATTTGGGAGCATAAGAAACCACATGATTGTCTTCTGCTTCTGGAAAGAAAGTTAGTTAAAAAAAGTTGTAAGAAAGCAGTGAGTGATGTGGGAGGTGTGTCCTGTATAAACCACAGTTAATCAGTATAAACAATGAAGCAAGATCTAATCTCTAAAGCAGTTTATATGTGTGATGTGGACAACGTCCTTAAGATTTTTATTAACATCTGCACCCAGGTAATGTGGTTCAAACTTGGACTACCACAGATTTTCTCTATATGGCATGAAAATGTCATAGAAACTCAGGTTTTACTGTTGAAATATCATGAGAGACTTCAGGGTACGTAATAACAAAACAGAACTGCAGACTTTGTGCAGTTGTTCATCCTTCATGAAGTCTCAGCTGTCAGGTGATGACTAAATCACCTTTCAAATAATAGCAGCATAAATTGAAATCAGAGACTAAGAAATCAGTAAATGAGCACAGTCCTCCTGTGTAGAGTGTTGTTTTTGTTAGGTCTTTGATGCTTTCTCTTGCAGGTGGAAGGAAAATTTAAATATTTCATTGGAATTCTGTAAGAATGAAGGACTTGGAATATGTCCATATTGCTTGTTAGACTTGAGCTGTGCACAAACACAAGCCAGGCTGACCTGCCAAGGTAGCATTCATTATTGCCAAATGCCTTAGTATTTGCATCTGTGCCTTTTTTTGTGTTATGCTGAATGCTAACAGGTTAGGAAGGCAGATTTTGAAACATCAGAGTAGAGCTCCCTAGAAAAATGCTTGAAGTACTGATTTTTGGGACTTGGTTCTTTTTTTTCACCCACACATTCAGATTTAGCTGACCATATGATGCTGGTTTGTCCCAGTTCATTTGTTCTGTGAAATTGTACTGGCAGGCCAGCTGATAGATGAACTAAATAAGTTGATTATTACAGTTTGTAGGTTTATGCCGTGCTACTCTAAGAAATAATTGAATGCTGCCTGGATATTTAATGAAATATGGAAAGGTGCTGGTTCCGGGAGGTAAGAGTGAAGTTAAGCATTCTTGTCAGATTTGGTAATTGCCATACTCTTGCTTGTCTGTCAAGGAATCCTGAATATCCTTGTGTTTCTAGAATAAGGGAATTGTCACAACACCAGAAGTGGTGAGATACTTCACAGATACGAGATGGACAGCAGGGATTCCAGAATTTTAGTGTATTAAAAAAAAACAACAAAAAACAAAACAAAAAAGAAAAAAAAAGCAGGCTATTTTGGGACCCTTTGAGTGTTTTCCCTCAATTTTCTGGTAATGAAGTGCTTGAGTGGAAGAACCTGTGTAGCTGTGAAAGTCAGTAGCTGTTGCCATCTGGAAGTTTGCTTTATTTGTCTGCAAGACTCTGTTTGATACTGGTAAGTCACTTTAGCCATTGAGTTGCATGCATTCATCTAACTCTTGATTGCTGGGAGGTTGTGAATATGATTGTGTATGATAAGTATAACAATTGTACTAATTCAAGAAATGTCTTGAAGATACCAATGTTCTTCAGTTACACTTTAGCCATTGCTAGAGTATATGTCGGCTGTGTTTAACCTCTCAGATGTTGGTAACTTGTCTCCTGCGTGAGGTATTATTAATAGGCCCTGCAGGTTCTGGGAGTTATTGGTCAGATAGTGATGCCAGAACAGTGATGAGATCTGGCATTTGCAGGCTGGGCATGGTAAAGCCTTTTCCCTGTGTTTTGTGGGTTTATTGCATTTGTGCATCTGTTTTAAGAATATATTCTTTGTGCTGTGTGAACTGTACAAAGCAATAATTTACTTTCCTGATCTGTGTAAGCAGAAGATGATATATCAATTCCATTCTATCTCCAGTGAAATAAGTGGCACTCTGTGTGTAATGGCAGTTTTGGCTGCGCTTGTTGGCATTAACAGTGCAAACGTGTGTTCTGGTTTCTGGATTCTACCCACCTGTTGGACATGCAGTGTGGGCTTTCTCTTAGTTCCCGTGGTAGTTTGGGGACTTCAGTGGCTTGGCTTTTTTTTTTCCTTCTTTCCCATTCTGCTTTTTTGTTTTCTGAAGGAGTAAATTGGTCTAATTGTTACATTATATGGTATGTTTGATTAATGTTACAGATTGCAACCTTTGACAGTTTAACTAGAAATCTTAACTTTTTGCACACTTATAGATCAGAGTGTAATTATGCTTTCTAAATTAATTTATTTTTGATACTTCAATTAAGCTTTCTTGTAATTGAGTACTCATGTCTTTGTAAGTGAGGAGGGAGTATCACAAGTGCCACATGCAAGAATATTTAATGAAACAAGACCCATCAAATTAGCTGTCTATCTAGCATGCTTCTCAAATTCTTAGAAAAGGTATGAAACTAAAGTACAAAAAAACCCTACAGGCGTCTCTGACATAAAAGCATCTTGGCAGCTCTAGTTAGGAGTGTCTTTTATGTCATTTCATGTTGCTTTATATTCTTTGTTATTCCAGTGCAAAATGTAATTAAAGATAAAGGCTGCAAAATGAAGCACTAAAATGTCAGGAAATGGTAACATATCAACTCAACTGAATGATCCTACCTGCCACACTTTGTAGTTTTAATGCACTGCAGAAAAATCTTAAGGACTACTAAGCTGAGGTAGAGAATTTGATTGGTAATTTAGGGTGGGGGAGGAATGTAATCATCACCCAAACAACTGGAGTAGTAAAACCTTAAAATTCAGAGTAGTATTTTCAGCACACTATTGCATACCAATTTTTAACACAAAAATTCAAGAAGAATGGAATTGGCCGTGTCTGTTGTTAAAGCCTGCATTTACCTGACTTTGCAGTTAATTATGTTAGGCGTAATTAATAACATACTTGAAACTTATAAAGCTTGTTTTGTGTGTCCGTGGCCCCCACAGTCTTCCCGCAGTAAAATGCTTCCTTTGATTCTAAATTAGTGACTGGGCTCAGCATTTATGTAGTTCTCTTTGGCAATTTCTTTGGCTTGACCCATCTTTCACCCTCTGTGTAGACAAGGTTCTTACCCAGCTCATACAAAAGTAAATCCCTAAAGAGTGAATCTGTGTGAAATAAAGTAGACTTTTAACAGTTCGGAGGGTCAGATTGACTGGCATGTGATAGCTGTTTTGTGCGTTCTGGAGCTACAAAGCAACTGGAGAATGCAGAGCTGGTTTAGACAGATTTACAGCTGCTTTGCCTCACTGACTCAGGGCAACAGGACTCGCAGTTTATTTTCATTCTTGATGTTTTGTGAACTCCTGAGTTTTCTCATTTCCTTTTTTTCACACTTTGAATACGTCTGTTTCCTCCTTCCGTGTATCCATCTTGTTGACTCATTTGGATGCAGCAGGTTTGAGGATGTTTAAAAGTGAGAGTAATTTTTAGGGAAAAGATCCTAAAAGCTTGTTTCCCTCCATTGTGCCTGCAACTTCTCATTTTTCAGTCTGGTTAAAGCCACAACTATCTGAACAAAGATGGCCACTACTTGCCTTCTGTTTCTGCTGCTGGGAATGAAGCCAATTGCCCCCAGGGGAGAAAGTGGCTTCCTATCTGTAGGGATAGAGATGATGACTTTGAGAAAGGATGAAAGCGAGGTAATAGTTATTCTTTGCTGAGAGGCAGCCTATGGCATCTGTCCTTCTGAGAGTGTAAGTAAAGGGCAGCTGTTGCGGAAAAAGGGCAATTGTTTTGAGAGGTTCTCTGGAGGACATTGTTCTTCGTTCTCTGAAGAACCATGGGAGGAAACTGCAGCTAAATCTGAATTTCTTCTCATAACCTTTCCATTGCACTAAATAAACTTTAAGATATTAATCTGAAATATATGTGCATGGAAATGATTTGGGGAGCAATTCTGGTAGCATATATTTAAAGAACATTTTACATCCTGTGAACTGGTGAACTTTTGAGAATCCTTTAAAAAAATCCATTCAGTTCAGAATGAATAAGTGCTGCAGTTCTGTAGGGGATAACTGTAGTTACGCATGACTAAAGCTTTAAATCTTAAAGCTGAAGATTCTGAACTTCTTCCTAACTGTTTGAAGCTAGGATACTATCTGTCTGTGGTGACCTATTTGTGCTTTTCTTGGGTTAGTCACCCACTGTACAGCTCTTTTGGAAGCAGCATTTAGACAGCTTTTTTTCCCCTCTTCCCTCTAATTAATAAATTTATGACTTCTGTGGTACAGTTCACTCACTGGTACAAGGCGACATTGCAACTCAGGTATGTTACTGAGGATTATTACTAATGACTTTAGTAATGTGCTTCTCAGTGGATTCCCTAAAATCAGAGTGAATAACCCAAGTTAGAGAGTAAAGCAGAGCAAGCAGACAAGTCTCTAGATGTGCAGTGCAGTGCAGAGCAGGTACACTTGAGCTGGGTTTAAGCTGTCATAGCCTCGATAACACAGAGTTCAAAGTAGATGCTTTGGCAGTTGGCCTGCTCTCATAAACTGGTCTTTAGAAATCTTCTAGGTCACTTCTAACATCTCTTTTCTCTTTTGTTGGCTAACATCCAAGGTGTACGCTGAATCAGTAAAGGTGGTGTAGGTGCAGTCTGTGTGTGCAGTTTGCATTTATCAGGTATTACAGACACCTGCTGTCTTCCTGCTTTGTGGCGTTATTATGTCATCAAAAACCCTCTGGAAACTGGCATTAATGATTTAAAACTTATCAAAGGTAGAGGTGGATCTACATGTACTGGAAAGGTGGAGAAATTGACCCTGTGTGGTATCTTTTCCAAAAGTAAATTCTGATGATTGTTTATAATACAGTTCCCTTTCAGTTCTGAGAGTTAAGCATGCCTTTGTCCTCCCTTCTGTAAAAGTGTGTAAGTAATAGGAATGCCAGCCTAATACTCTCCCATACGTGTGTGTGTAGATGTGAATTAATGTAAGTAATTTGGGCACATATATTCTATATTTCCATCTGGCCAGGCTGTTTCTTGAGTACAATATTTGTTTAAATAAAAACTGTAGTCAAATATGCTAATACAATTGGTAATGTTTGCATAGAAAAGCACCCAAATCCTGCAAGCCATTGTGGTTATAGGTTGAAATGTATCTATGATGCTTATAGTGAATTGCTGTTGAAATGTATGTTGTTACGCTTCTTTCTGTATGCATGATACGCTGCTTACAAACATGCTTCAAAGAAACCCCTTCGTAATGGGCAAGTTGTACAGACCTGCCGGAAGAAAGAGTGATAGAAACTTTCATTCATCATTACATTCTTCCCTGAAGTGTCTTACACAGATGTTTGTTCATTGTCTTGGCTTCTCTTGCATGGAGGGATGGTTGAATGGCATGAGGTTAGGAGGCAGCTGGATGCTGACCAGCCTTTCTGATGGCTGCCTCCTGTTTCTCAAGTGTGACAAAACTTCATACTTCTAAGTGTCCCACAAAACTGGGATCAGACCAAACACTGACAGCTAGATGAACTAAGAAACAAGGGGAAAAAAAAAAAAGAGCAGCGCCCAAAGGAGCTGAACACACTTTTCAATTATCAAATTGAACTAGTACAGAAGAATAACCATCTCCTTGAAATCCCGCATGAGCCCTGTTGTTATTCAGCTTTAATAAAATAAATAAATAGAGGAAGTGTCTTTTCTTTGAGAGATATATTGAAATTCAATTTTAGTAACTTTGTTTTTGTGTCTCGGGTAATACCAGGCTTTATTATGCCATTAAAACTTTTTGGTAGGTATTTGTAGAAGCAGGGTGTACTTTTGTTGTCTTGCTGTTGTTGTCACACAATGCCACTTCTGAGTGAGACAGGTCTTGCTAGGGGGATGCTGGTCCCTTCTCCCATGTCCTGCTGTGTGGAAGTCTGCTGTACAGTCCCCTCCTTTCACACCAGATAATGCCTTCTCTGAATGACAGATAGTACTGATTCCTGGCATGGTGTTTCTGCTCTGATTTGTGGACTGTAAGAGGGAGTGTGGTTCACCTCAGGCACTGGAGTTCCATTTGGTAGTGGCTCTGTCACAGATGTGGCAAGGGGGATTGAGGATTGGGAGCAGATCTGTGAGTACCGCAGGGCTACGGCTGCAGCGTTGCACAGCAGGGGCTATGGTACAAGGCTGCTGACTATGCAGTGACATGATTACCTAGTAGTATGTGTATTTTTTTAATTGGATACTGCTTTCATTTAGGATTACCCAGTAACCACACATTGCTGTATGAGCTGTTGAGTTAGAAGGAATGCAGGAGAATATTTCTGCTGAATTTATTGGAATGTCTACTGACTTGTGCTTCCCTTCTCTTATCCATGCTGGCTCTGAAGTTAAAATGGATTTTCTTTAACAAGAAAAAGCTTATAAAACAAGCCTAAAATTAGTGTTTGAAGATCAGTTATTGACACACAATTAAAAAAAAATATTCCCTGAATTCCAGCAGATTGCTTGGTTATTGGCCCTTCTCTCCTGCGTGCAGAAGGCTTTTCCTGTAAATCAATACCAGATTATCCATATATGAAGTAATGTTTTATCTGTAAAAATAGAACAAGATCAGCTTTTCATCAGCATCAGAATCGATCATTTATTTTTTCTGTGTAGGCTCTTGCTAAAGTGCTGGTTTTATGGCATGTGATAAGCTGTTGAAATATAGAGCATGTTGTTTTCAGCAGGAGGACAACAATTCCCTAATCTGTTAGGATACTGGGATTATATTTCTGAGGTTGCTTAGTGAGGATTTTAGGGCAGAATTTTTTGATTTCAGCTTGGTTTTTAACTCTATGGTCTGTTATTTAGAACTCAGTAGGGGTGGTTTGATTTTTTTTTTTTTGAAGTCACTGAGTTGAAACAAAGGCACCAAATGTGTGAATGTTCCGTTTTCTGAAACTATTTGGTTTTATGACAATTAGCATTTAAATAAAAAACCCCTTTTGTTTATACAAATATGTTTTTTTTTTTTCCCCCCCATATCTGGTATTGACCGCATACTGTTTGACAATGCGGAAAAATGGGTTAGCATTAAGTAACTTGATTTGTGGTATAAAAAGCAAAACTGGAATGAATCTTAACAGCCATTGCCAGGTAGATGAGTACTGTGTGGCAATGGGAGCAAAGACTTTGGTAGTGTTTTGGAAGATTTCAGGCTGAATTTCTTTGCTTATGTAAAGGAGTGGTCTTTGTTTGGCACTTCCAATGGTGCTGGGAGTGTTGTGTAGCTTCATTGATTGGTTCCATGCAGTGGAAATCTGACCTTTAGCAGATGTTTGAGAAATTGCCAGCATTCAGTGTGATCAGCAGACTAGACAGTTTTTTCCTTGTTATGTCGATGAGAACTTCCATTAGATTAGTAATGTGCGTGACAACATTAAGCTTTTAAATGATTAGTAAACTTTCTGAAACAAGGCAGATTTTCCTGCAGTGTAGAGCTCATCAAGTAATTTATTTTCTTATATACGTAATTTTGCTAATTGCTTAGCTAATGCAAATATTTTGATAAGTGCTTTTTTTTGTGTGTGTAGTAAAGACATTTAGATTTTGAGTAAGCTTTGATTTGGCTGTATTTTTCTTAAAAGGTCAGTTTCAGCATGCTGTTATAGCATGAATTTGGGATAAATGCTTTCAAAGAAAAAAGACCAAGCTTAAATGGGCTGGGGAGGGGGAGGCAGCAGTGAAACATATCCCATCTGGAGCATTTGGCTTGGAACAGGATGTTGCATGACTCCGTGTGAAGTCTGCTCTCACGAACACTATCCTAAGTAATGTGGGAGATTCAGCTGCTTAGTGGTGGGAGTTCAGCATGAAACGAGGTCTGTTTTCTCAAACTCCAACGGTTAGAACTACAGGAAAGAGGTGGGACTTAATAAGAGATTTATGTGATGAATAACTCCCCAACACCAGCAGTTGCCAGGTTAAACCCTTTCCTGCAGGTGCTGGTTTTCCTCAGAGCTCTACAGTTGTTTTTCAGTGTGTTGCATGTGGGAAGAAAAATTTAAAAGATTAGAGGTTTAATATGAAAAAACATAATGACTAAGTTGCCTATTTCTACTTCTAAGTTTAAAAATCAAATAATTGCAAAAGGATTTCTTGTTTTGGCGTTAGATATATTGCATACTTCTGTACTTTTTGGGGGGAATGGGTGGGTTCTTTTTTTTTTTCTTTTTGTTAACATCTTGGCTGCAGAACACATGTTAAGAAAAGCAGCCTATACTCAAAGCAAGTGGTAGTCTTAACTAATAACTAGTCCTGCCATTGTAGGCTCTTCGACAAGATGTATCATGTGAAATATATGTTTTTTTTTAAATCAAGGTTAGAAAGGAAGGGGTGTGATGGTAAGAGAAGCCACACACATTAGAAAGCCTGGAAATCTTTGTCCTTTGCTCTCAGTGCTCAAGAACACTTAATTTTTCCAGTGCTGTGGAACTGTCAGGTATGTTTCTTTATTTTTATGCTTCTCATTAATTTGTGCCAAAATTCTTTGGCAGCTCATTTTGGTATCTAATAATCTATATACCAAATCATATTAAGATTTTTTGATATGTGTAGTATCCTGATGCCTTTTTACAAGCAAAACTAGCAAAGGTTCCCTTGACTGTGTGTAGTCCGTTTAATGTTACTACTTAATCTTGTTTATTCAGCCTTCATCTTCTGATCTAAATATGAAGTATCAGGAGAGGGTGGCCACTCTTACTGAATGGGTTAGATGTTTGTCTCTATCCGGTTCATCAGTGTTCTCCTTCCCATCTTAAGAGAGGGACTAAGACATGGGTTTTAGCTGTGTCATTCCCTCCTCCCTCTGGTGACAGGGGAATAAAGCATCTTTAACTTTACTGGTTTTGTGGAAAGTGAAATGCATGGGAGAAAAACCTTTTTTTTTTTCCTAAGCCTATGCAGTTACTTTCCATCATACACTGAATAAAAATACTATATGTGTTTGTCTGCAATGTGGAGAACTATATTCAAAGCATATTGCAGTTGCAAGATTGCAATACTCTTAATAGATTATGATTTGTGAGGTATTACTGTCACAGTGAAATGTATCAAAATCTGTGAGAAAGCCAATCCTAAACATTATTTTCAAAAGTATTTATTGCATGTTCTTTGAATTTATTGCAGTATTAATAAGTTTGTTGACAGTAGGAGATGGACATTTCCATCTAGCATTTTTGTCTTGGATGCTAAGTGAAGTTTCAAAGAAGTAAGAATTATTCCTTTCTCAGTTCACTGCAGCAGAAAGTATATTATACAGACAACTTAAAAAGAAGTGAGACTGATAGAAACAACATCCAGATTTTAGATAGTCTATACAGTGAAGCAGAAGGCATTTGGTAAAGCAAGGTAGAAACCTTAGTTGTCATTCCCTGGTTCATTTTGAAAACAGATTCGCTTATGTATCATTATCAATGAATACTTCAGTTATCTTACACCACTAAGAATTCTGCAGCTGGTTACTCCTGAAGTCAAAAATACCTTCTTACAGTGTGTTTATTTTCCAGAAGGGAATGCTGGTGGCCCTTAACTTGAACAGTAATTTTATTACTCATTCCCAAGGGGAATGGGAACACGTATGATGTGAGTATGCTCTATCTTCTCTTGCACTGATTTATCATAATACAACAGAATTGTCAAATGCAAGTTAACTCAGGAAAGGCTGTGGTTGCTTGAGTCACCTCTGGAGATCATAAAGGCCCTACTTGGTTATTTCAATTTTTTTCTGAAAGTCTTGTCTGTATTCTCTATAACTGTAGGTGCATAATGTGTTGCAGTTCAGGGGGTTTTTTAGTTTGTTTTCAAGATTTTTCCTCATTCAGAAAACTTGAAGTAGATGAGGTGTGTTAATACTTGTTACAAAAAAGAACTTGCTTATGTGTGATACCTTTCTTTAAAAGTTCTGATTAAAATCTAAGTTGAAGTGATTATCAGAATTACAGGGAGCTCCTCAGAAAATAAACTTGCAAATGCAGAATGAGTGATAAAAATTTGGGGGAAGTTGTTCTTCATTTTTTGTAGATAGCAATGGTTGAATAGGGGATATATAAAATTATATATTAATTTTAAATCATCAAGATGATAGTGGGGAAATAAAGGAGAGAAAGGAGGAGATGAAGAGTACCAGTCCTTGTATTTGTACTTCAGGATTCATATTTTAATTGTTGAATTCTATAAAGGATTTAAGATAAATTTTATAAACATCAGAGTCAATGCAGTAGGTACATTTATCATGTGTCATTTCTAGCATTAAAAGCTGCATTGGACATACAAAAAAAATATTTTTTTGTTCCAGAAACTTGCACAGATGGTAAGCAAATTATGTACAGTTCTGTATTAATGCTTTTTTCTTCTCTTCTTTGCAGCGTGTGTTTTGAATTGCAGGAAGGATTTTTTTAATCCCATGCACAGCCCTTATAGTTACAGCCTATAAAATAATTGTGCATAAACAAACTTTATTTTAATTTAATTTTATTTATTCAAAAATACTATTCTTGTTGTTACAGGGAATGTGCCTTGAGTTTTTCACTAGTAAGTTACTGAGAGATAGCTAATGCAGTAATTAAGGTTATTCATTTGGTTCATTAGGCAGCTTTTGGTGTATACTCATTGCCAGTGTTTTGTTCTTATGCCTTTTGCTTCTGGTCTTAATCATTAAGGGTTTGGTTGTGTTATCCGTTGGATCTATTGTTCTGTTGGTGTTATCAATGGATCTATTGTTTGTCCTTAAAAACATCTTTGCAGGAATCTACTCAAGAGCAGAAAATGCGTAGCATTACATTGCCTTAACTTTTGAGTTATAGTACATTGTAGATTTCTAGGACAATTTCTAATTAAAAAAAAAGTATGCTGTAAGCTTTTGTTTAAAAAATTATTGCATTTAAGGTAAAAATAATACACATCTCTCTGCAGTTTGGAGAATTGTGGTACTGAAATAAATTAGTTAATACTGAGGATAGAAAAGGTTAAATGACCTTCCTCACACACTTGAGAAATTTTGTTGCAAGACAAAATATAACGTTAGATGAGAGCACAAAAGTTTATCTTCTGAAAACCACTAGTAGACACACATGTTGAGAGTTTTCCTATACGTGTCATGAATTATTTCTTAAATGTTAAGTGCTTTCCACCCCTATATTCCTGAAGCTTTTTATGCTTCACTAATTCTGTTTATTTGAAGCAGTCCTTCCTGTGCTGTAGCCTTAGCAGCACCAACAACAAAGCGGGCAGCTGTTCAGAGGAGCTAGTAGGGTTTTTTATTTCTGTGATCCTGAGTTGTTTGTATTGTAACACCTCAGTTGTACCTGAAAACCCATTGATTTTAGATCTCTGTTACATCTAGTATAATGTAAACTTATAATATCAGTTCCCACAGAGTTTGTAGTCAAAACAAGCACACTGGGTTGAAGTGATTGTATTCCTGTTCTAGAGTTATGGGTACTGAAGCACAGAGATGGTAACTTGCCTGCTGTCATGAGCTGAGTGTGGAAACTCCCAATTCAATATCAGCATCTACAGTTTGTTTAAAAAAAACCCCTGAAACAAAACACAAACCAACAACTCTTGGAAGACTTTTGAAATACGTTGACAAAAGGTAAGTATTTGGTTGCGACCAAATTGTGCACATTACTAATGAGTCTTCATTCTGATGTAAAATATCTCCTTAAGACTGTGAAATAGAAAAGATGATTGACTAAATTACTTAACGTGCTGCTGTATTTCTTTATAGTTTACGTATTATTTACAGAGTTGTAATTTTTTTGGTTAGAAATTTCAGATATCTATGACTTAGGAGTGGCCATTACGGCAAAGAAGAGGTTGTGGATTAAGACAGTTGGAAAACCCAGGAAGCTGTGGTTATGTTCCTCCTTCTCCTCCTGAAATGCTGCTCAATTTTGGCAGGATGTTTTCTGATGTCTTGTTTGCTCACATGTGCTACCACCCCATCTTAATTTCCTCTGGCCTTTCAGTAATGCTTGGAGATAGCTCAGCTCAGAGTTAGAGTGAATCTTGATCCCAGTTTGTGGACATTTATGCACTGGTGTACTATGAACTGTAATGACCCAGTTCTTTTTGGGTATCAAACAGAAAAATAAAGAAAGATCATATACACCTGAACAGTTTTAATCCTTTGAAGCCTGTGAGTAAAGATTTTATTTTTCTGCTCTAATGCCGCAGTTAATCCATAGGATATAAGTAGACTTCTGTAACTTCTGTTTATGAATCCTTTGTTAGCAAGTGTCTCCAAGCTTTTAGCTACGTCAGAAAATTTATATGAGAGTCTATTTTTGAATGAATGATGACTCACCAGTATGAAGGACTAGACGAAGATCAACAATGTGAATGAGATAGAGATGGAGTTTTGAAGGATGACTTGCAGAGCAGATTGAAACCCAAAGATTGGAATGGTAACAAGAAGCTATCTCTGACTAAAACAACAGAAGAGTAATTGAGCTTGCGAGATAGTGCTGAATACAATCACAACACTAAGAGAGAAGACTTTAAGAATTCAGATTTCCAAAAATAAAAATTGAACATAATAGCAGAGGTGAAATAACTCTGTGTCTTAGCTAGGAAGAACTTAAAAGCTGTCTTTATTACGCTGCTTAGAGGTGATTTAGGTAGGACTAGGAGAAACAGTTTGCATACTGTTGTTATAGCAGCATGTTAAGTGGAGGAAAGAGGACAGCAAGTTACTATTAAGACAGTAAAATATTATTCGCTTATAAGAGAGAAAGCTTTAAAGTAATTGATATGGTGCACTGACTTCCCCACTCAAATATTCTAGTCCTCTTATGAAGGAAAAAACATCTGGAAAATATCCTCCAACATTTTAGTGGATAATCAGTAAAGTAGATAAATATTTCACTAAATTTATTTTACCTTTCAGGATTCTTGTCTGGATGCTTTTGAAGATGATGTTGTTGTTGTTGTTATTATTATTATTATTGTTACTATTATTATTTCCTCATCTACCTGATGAGATTGCCAAAGAAGTTGTGGATGCCCCATCCCTGGAGATGTTCAAGGCCAGGCTGGATAAAGCATTGAGCCAACCTGGTCTAGTGGAGGATGTTCCTGCCCATGGCAGGGGGGTTGGAACTTGATGATCTCTAAGGTCCCTTCCAAACCATTCTATGATTTGTTTGGTTGGCTCGTTGCTTTTCTTTTATGGTCTCTTTTTTTTGTTTGACCTCGAAGAAATATATGCTGTTGAAAAGTACAGTGCATATTCAGGCTCTGCATTGTGGTTTTGGGAGGACGTAATTTTTCATACCAACGTACAAAACAGGTTGAACCTTGGGCTGGATGGATATTGGTAAATACTTCTAAGTCCAGGTCTAATCTAGGGGTTAGTCCTTTGAATGTTGGAACAATGCCTGCTTTGCTGCCTCACCTGTTGAAGACAGCTAATTGGATTGTCTTCATAGAAATGGTGAAAGCTCTGTACTTTTAGCACTTCTGTTGATTTTTCTCTAGCAGTGGTTCAGGTTTGGGCTATTCAGCTGAGGTGATAGACGAGAAAAACTCATGTAATCGTTGTAGCTCTCTGCTTAGGACCTGGTCATTTCCTTAAGTTCCAGCTATATGTGTTCAGACTGTCCCAGGAGGATTGAAGTCCTGTTTACCCATGAGTGCCTTTACAGCAGTACCTTGTTAGCTAAGGCTACAGCCAGGTGTTTCGGTGAAGTTTTCTATCTCAAGAGAGACTGATTTCTGTTTGTAGCTAATTTGGATTTTTGAGGATAAGGAGCAATAACAAATAATGAGTTCTAACTAGGACATAACGTATTCCATTTGCCATACCCTTTAATTTCGCCTCCTGTAGTGCTTTGTGTCAACTGATGACCTGCTAGACAAACATCTTCTTTAACAAGCCATTGCACTGTAAAAATTGACTGAAAGCCATTAACATTTATCAATCAGTAATTAGTATTTTAAATAGTCCTATCTCCATTCAGTTGGTTTTTAGTCAGATCTTCAAATATCGGATAAATACAGTTTAAAAACCAGCATAATCTTTTTTGAATGCAGACTTAGCAGTAATGATTCCTTATTAAATGGTGGATGTTGGTCTTTTTAGTGTGACATTAAAAATGTGTGTGTATGCACATATGAATTAATTTTTACTAGCCATCTAAATAGCTAAGTAGGGGTTTTTTCTCGTTTTTTTTCTGTTCATCTTATCTAAAATCACAGTTGACTGATTCGAACATAATTCCCTCTATTTTTAAATCGAATATGTAGGCTTTCTGAGGAGAAGGACTTAGGGGTATTGGTGGATGAGAAGTTCAACATGAGCCGGCAGTGTGCACTTGCAGCCCAGAAAGCCAACCGTGTCCTGGGCTGCATCAAGAGAAGCATTAGCAGCAGGTCGAAGGAGGTGATTCTCCCCCTCTACTCTGCTCTCGTGAGACCCCACCTGGAGTACTGTGTTCAGATGTGGGGCCCCCAACATAAAAAAGACATGGACCTGTTGGAGAGAGTCCAGAGGAGAGCCACAAAATTAATCAGAGGGCTAGAGCACCTCCCCTATGAGGACAGGC
>WKFP01013688.1:30734-41832 GCA_011057875.1 Pterocles orientalis
TTTTTTTTTTTTTTTTTTTTTTTTTTTTTTTTTTTTTTTTTTTTTTTTTTTTTTTTTTTTTTCCTCTGAACTCTTCTAGCCGCTATGGACCTCCTATTCGTACTGAACACAGGATCATAGTAGAAAACCTTTCGTCCCGTATCAGCTGGCAGGTGAGTTAACATCTTAATTTTTTACACCTTATTTTTCTGCCCTGTAATTAGACTGCTCTCAGCTTAATTCCTTAATAAAGCCATCATAAATATTTAACCTGAATAAAAAATAAGCAAAAAAGCTTCAGTGATTCGTAAAAACTATCATTCAAACACTTAAAGAAGTTGTTGGTTTCACAGCTGTGCAAGTAGTTCTATAACTAGATTTTGTAGCTGGGAACTGATTCTTACTTTTGTTTACCAACTGATAAAACTTTCAAAGACTCTAGATAACTTCTGAATTATTGAAGCATAGTGTCCATTTGAAATATGTCATCTTTTTGTATTGTTACGCCTAGTAATATGTCATTAATAAAGGGAATCTTTAGAAAGCTACTGTGTAAAGTATGCTTGCTGTAGATATTTATCTAAAACCCCCAAACTTTCAGTAATTGTCTTTTGAAGTTTTCTTACCACCTTTCTTTTTTTTTTTTTTCACCTCTTGCTAATGTTTTGATATTTTTAGCTGGCTTTTAACAGGATAACCATATAATCAATTCCTTTCGTTGTATTCTGCATAGTATACCATCTATAGAAAGTTTACTTTTTAGGGGCATAGCAACAGATGCTGTTTACAGAAGCTGAGTGAATAGTGAAGTTTTGTCTTGTTTATTAATGTTTCTATTCTTTAAATAAAGAGACTTTAATTAGTGTACTGAACATGTTGAATGTTTAAAGCCTTGATCTTGCGGCTAAATCCACATGAGGAGGCTGTTTGGCTTGCCTGGAGCTCTGCTGATGTGTTTCATAAGAGCTTGGGTACAGTCCATGCAGATAAACGACTGAACTACGTTTATTTTCTGCATGACAGGTTCAAAAGATTCGTAATAGTACGATTGTGTTAATTATTGAATAAGTGAAAAAACAACTACTGAGTTGATGTGATGAGCAAGGGAATTTCATCTAAATATCTGCTGGGTATGCTATGCAAGTTTGTATGTGAAGAGATTGTGACAAAACACGGCGCTTGCAAACAACAGTAGGGACCAGAGAAGTAAGCTAGAATGGAGTGTTAAGGAGACTAAATCCTATAATACTGTTCAGTGTTAAATTCATAACTTGAAAAAAAAATAATGTTTCTGTAACTTTCTTTTACTTGTGAATATTTATAATGGCTTTATGTGTATTTACCATTTTAGACTGAAGTCCTCCCAATTCAGATTTCATACTGATGAATCTTTAGGATTCTAAATGTTTTAATGACTTTTAAATATATGATAAGTTAGCATAAGAGACTCAACTTCTTGATAACCTGCCTAAATAGAACGAGTTTGAAGCTAAAATCCATATGCAAGCCTCATTTAGTTTTGAAGCGGTACTGCTTTGATAATGACTATAGCGTTTTAACTTATTTTAACTATGCTACTTACACAACAGATTACAATAGCTAATACATTAACAGTAGTGGCATTATTCTTCCTTTCTAATCCCTGAGTTTCTAACAAGCGCAATTGATATGGAAGCTTGCTTTAAAATTTAAGACGCATAATTTCATCTTTGGTGTGTGCAGATCCCCATTCTTTGAGAACTTCTCTCTCCTGTAAAAGTTCTTGTGTTGGGATATTTTTTTAAGAAAAGACTTTTTCAGATCAGTTTCCTCAAATTGTTGACTGTATTGTTAGTAGATTATCTCATATTTAAGTAGTAGATGAACTTCAGTCAGAATTATCTTTATTTTAGCAAACATATATTTCTGCATGTTCAGAGCTTTCTAACCACCCTTACTAGTTCTTCAGTATCTGTGAATTTTCGAGCAGTTGGGAAAAGTAGATCTGTGTTAAATCAAGATGTAATTTTTAATATGTTTTTCCTATTTATGGTTGTGCTACACCTTATTTTCCTTTCGTGCTAAGGACAACAGGGTATTCTTGTACTGTTTAAGGTGAACCAGAACAGTAAACTTGGCATAAAATTTGGCTGCTCCACTGATTTCTATTAAGTAAAACCAGATAACTTTAAAACATTCCCTTAATAATAGCAAATACTCTGAGCTTTTATAACACATGCACACTTAACTCATTTGAGCAATAATTTTGGCATCTTAATCATGTTGACGTTGCTATTACAAATTATATTCCATGATGATGATCCCTAGGATTCAACATATAGTGTGGCAGGTCTGTGGGGGCCTCAATTTTAAAGCCTAAGGTTATTGAATTAGAAAATAATTATGTAGATTAACATTTTCTAACTTTATTTTGATTTAACTGTCCTGATCTGGTTAAGCTCTCATTGGCTTGAGCCAAAATTTTGTTTCTTCATCTCTCAATCAGGATAGACCTACTGAGGTTGAGGTATTACTTCTAATGGTACTGTAGGGCTCATTTTTCATTTGCTATTAAAGTTTCTTTGTGTTAAGCATATGTGAAACAAGGAAAATATGTACTAGCTTGCATATGTTAGTTTTTAAAACAAAACTATTGAATTTTAATTAAAAGTGTAGATAAAACTTAGCCGCCTTCTATTCTGTGGCAAATGTTCTAAAGTTTTTCCTGGCTTTTTGTTTGTAGTCTTTTCTTACTTAAGCGTATTTCTAACCGAGTGCATTTTGAACCTATTCTAACAACCTTGATTTCGTTAACCCTCATTTTTCTTATGTGGAGGAAAAAGAACCAAAGAATTGGATTTCTAGTGGCTGGAATTCTAGGATTTGGCCTGTTCTGAATTTTCCTTTTGGTTCCTATGACACTCCTGGTTTTTGGCGATCTAGATCTTGGTTTGCCTGGGTTTGATCTCGATTGGCTAGCACAGATCATCCTTGGGTTCTTTAGCCACTTCTGGAGACTATGTCCAGTGCTTTCAGGGCCTCGGGTACCTCCATGAAGCATATTGCTATGAGCCATCACTCTGCCTTTCTCATGTCAGAGAGTTCCTCTTGGCCAGCTAGGTATTGGACAAGCAACTCTTTGCTTAAGGTATCTTCTTATGTCATCTGCCACTTGTGGCATGTTGCGGTAAGTAGTCTGGGATTATAAAATACCAGATACTGTTTGGTAAAAGTACTGTTTTAACTTATACAAATGTTTAGCTTTTTAGTGACCTTTTATATTATTTGTTTGTACTTTATCCTATTGCTGAGTAAGTAATTTTACAGTGTCTGTGTGTTTAGTCATTGACATGGCACTGTAGCATGACAGATGTTCAGGTGAAATACAAGAAATTGTTTTCCCTTTGTAAAACTATTAATTACATAGTAATTACACCTTTATGCTTTTAATTTTGCTGTGGAGTTGGGGGAGGTGAGCATATAGAATTGATCTGCGTATATGAGATTGTCGTTTAGCTGGGGTGTTAGTCCTGAAAATTTACATTTAATATTATGGTGCTTTTCATCTCCTATAGTTCTGATTTCAATGCATATGTTGGTATCTTGAAGTATCGCATTGTGTTTTCATAAGAGCTGGTTTTGGGATGCAGGATGATTTTAAAAGCAATGTTTTATTCACTGTAGTTGTAAAAATGAGGGATCCTTTCTATATACAGCTGCTATTTCAGAAACTTTTTTTCTAAATTATATGCATTTATATATATATATAAAAATATAAAAGCATTAAGCAGTTTTAGCAAAGTTTTAGGGGGATATTACTTACTGCTGGCTGACCTATTTGTGTCCTGTTTAAGGCTAAAATGTTAACTTTTGCTGCAGGACTTAAAAGACGTCATGAGAAGGGCAGGGGAAGTCACCTATGTGGATGCACACAGAAACAACAGGAATGAAGGGTAAGCTAATTTTCTGTATAAATCTTTGTGATAACTGAAACTATTAAAGGCAAGTAGTATGAAATAAATTAAGCATAAATCTGTGTTGTGGCTTAGATGCTGAAATTTCTCCAATTTAAAAAGAAAAAAAAAGATAAAATGTGGTAGAAGTTCAGAAGTGGTATTGAACTGTCTCTACTGTCTACCATGAAAACAGTGTGTCAAAGCAACAAGGGAAGGAAGAATACCTTTCAACAGTTGAGTTCTGCTGTCTTTAACTTAGAGTTATTTATGTATAATCATATATAATCTGACTCCTGAGGCTAAAATACCTCCTGTCTGTGGCTGCTTTGCACTGGTTCAACAGTCAAAGTCATGGTAAATGAACATAACCAATCTCCATAGGGAACAACTAGGTGCCTGCTCTCTGTTCTTAATTCTGCACACTACAACAGTCCTGCATGACAAAGCAGGCTAGAGGGAAGTATGAATAGAGTGTCTGTGCTGGCAAAACAGTGCTGTAGGGCCACTGCAAGCAAATGCAACTTAGACTTCTTTTGAGAATAAATTTATTTTGAGAAACAAATTTAAAAAAAAACCAAAAACAAAGAGGGCATTTTTCTATTCACTATTAAGAATCTAAATAGGGCAGGAGAGCTTGCAAGTTTATGTTGTTTCTTGGAGAGCTTTAGAATGCAATTTAGTGGAGGACTGAAAGATACCTCCTCAGCTGGTGCAGGTTTGTGTCGCTTCCTGCATTTTCTCCATCTCATTGCAGATGCTAGTTCTGGTAATGTTTAAGAAAATGTGAAAGGTATGGATGGCTAAGACTGTTAGTGTCATATTTTCCTGTTAAGCAAGTTAAAAATTAGCTTTCAGAAGATAAAACATCAAGCTGTGAATCAACAGATTGAAAAAGGCCCAAACTTGTTCTCCTTGTTTTTTCAGTTTCTCTGAAACTTTTTTTTTTCCCCTGATGGTGTACAGGGTTGTGGAATTTGCATCTTATAGTGATATGAAGAGTGCACTGGAAAAATTGGATGGCACTGAGCTGAACGGACGCAGAATTAAACTGACTGAAGATCACAGAAGGCATAGGTATGTCACCTGACCTGATAAAAATCTGCTGAGGGCATGGGTTTGGGTAGTATTGATGCCAAAGTTTTCTTTTCTAATTCGTTGGCCCCAAGCTAAGTATCACCACACAGAACCACTTTCTAGCAGTGTAAACAAATTTAGATAAGAACTAACTTGCTGAAAATAGGGTAAATAGAACTCTTTTGCATGAGAGTACAGAGGTTTTCTTTAAAGATAAAACTTGATATTTAAATGAAAGGACTTCTAAAAAAGTCTCTGAATTGTTGTATTAAAAGCCTTTTAATGGAAGGCTGCTTCACAGTCCTGTGATATGTCTCTCAAATAGTTGTGAAAGAACTTTTTCTTGAGAATGAAAGAAAAACAGCTTGCTTGGATTATTCCCAAAGCAGTTCTGCAATTTAGTCATTAAAAAACATGCTAGCTGCAGCTCTTTTATTGTCTCTCTTAAAAATAAATCTATTATTTTCATTAAAAAAGGGACACATAACTAGAGAAGACATTAAACTAGTGTGCTGGTGTTCCATGCCTTTAGAGACTTTTTCAGCATCTTGAAAGAAACTCTAATTTACATAGGTGTTTCTAGAGAGAATAACTACCACAGGTACGAATTTTCATTTCTGAAACAGCATCTTTTATTAGGCAATTCATATTTTGCCAAGCTAGCAGAGAATGTCAGTTTCCTGCTAGCCTTGGCCTAAAAAGATACTGTGATGGAGCATGACAGGAATCTAGCAGTGCTCTGAAATAACTGAATGCTGTGCGTAGCACATTCAGGTGCTCAGGTGGATGTGCTGCACATACAAAGTAGTTGAGAATTTAAACTGAATATTTTAAATTTAGTAGGACGTGAGACTATGGCTCTTAATTGTGTTTCTCTAGAAGCAGATCTCGCTCAAGGAGTTACTCAAGATCTCGCAGCAGGTCCAGGTCTACAGGATCTTCCAGATCGGACAGCCGGTCCAGGTCAAGATCAAGGTCCAGGTCCAGGTCTCGCTCTCGATCCCGGTCCCGATCTAGATCCCGTTCTCGTTCTCGCAGTCGTACACCTAAAAAGAGTTACTCCCAGAAAAGCCACCACTCCAGCTTGCCAGCTTCTTCCCCATCTCCCTCTTCTTCTAAAAGAAAATCTCCTTCTAGGTCGAGCTCTGCTCATAGCCGTAGTTAACCTGCTCTTAGAGATGTATTAATGCATTTAATTTGATTCAAGTTTCTTGCAGACTTGAGACAAATTATACGTGAGAACTGAGAGGGGAAGAGTTAACATGATGAAAGGGTAACCTCCTCTTACATTGCCAAAGTGCCTGTCATCACATAGGCCATCTCTGTGAGGAGGGGCTGTCAGCTTTCTCCTTTCAGTGAAGTCTGGAGTGGGAAGTCTTTTTAATTTTTTTCCCCTGCTATTAGGAAACATTTCTATCATAGATATATTATGTAAACATAATGCTGAGGTAACGGGATGAGACAATACGCTGCTTTCTCCCTCTCTTGCCCCCCACTTTCTCCTCCACCTCGAAGGCCTTTGACTTCCAAAATACTAAGTTAGCTTTTGTCCTTGGTATTAAGTCCGAGAACAGGAAGTATAGATTTTATTCCTTTTAAGGTTCTGTGGCTACTTTTCTGTGTGAGAATGAATGGACCAGCTGAATTTAGTTTAGAGTTCACTTTTTTTTCCTGTTGCTTGGCTTAACAGGCTGTTTAAGTTCCAGCTTTAAATGACCTTGATAGTATGCTTAATTTGCAACAGACTTTCAGGAACACACATTGGTCTGTTGAATGTTGCTCATTTGGATAGTGAATCAATACAATGTTAACCAGTAATGAAAGCTGGAATTTCCTGTTAAAATGAGATGTACCATACAGATGTCAGGATTATTAGGAATCCATTACACTAATTTTACAGTAATTCACTAGTATGTGGTATTGTACGTAGAGGCCTTACTTGACAGGTGACGCCATAAAACTGCACACAGATGTCAATATGCATGTCCATGTTTTTGATGTTTATAAAAGTGACACAGCATTCAGACCCAAAAGTATGATAGTGAATAATGTGTGTATGACTAGCAATAGTCTTCATGGAAAGGAAGGTTATTTTAGTAAAAGACAGCAGCAAAAAATTCCAGGAAAAGTGTAGTCAGTTGTGACAGGAAAAGTTAATCATGTTAAAGCATAAAGAGGATAATTTCTTTAAATCTCCTAAATGCACAGTTGTTTTGATTAATAGAAATTTCCACTGCAAATACTGTTTGTTCTTATAATTTGGAACCAGAATTTTTTTTAACTTCTGTATTGTTAAAGAAGGGAAATGTTTTTTGAAAAATGTGTAAATTAATCCCAAAGTCTTACGTGTGTTTAAATGTACCATTCCTAATAAAATAAAACCTTTTTCTGGCTTACCTTGCGGTTTTGGTTAGTACTGTTCCTGTTGTTTACTTTGCATGGTCTTGCAAACATGATCACACAGAAATTTATTTGAAGGTGTACTCATGGGAAGCAAGGGAGAATGTAAACTAGAAACCAGTTATGACATGTAAGTAACCAGATGCTGACTAATAGGAGGACAGGATAGGATTTTACTGTTAATGGCCATCAGTGGCTGTTGGCATGGATGGCAAATACTTGTCTTTCTGCAGTCCTTGCATACAGATCTGTGCCATGCCTCCTTGTCCACCAGTTCAATAGAAGAACAAACAACCAAATGTCCATAGGTGTTGGAATCTTCTTATAGGTAAAATCTTTTGTCACTTTCAAATACGGTTCCAGAGATTGTTACATTGCCCACACTACTGTGCATCTAAGGCTTCAAGACCGACACGCTTTCTAGAGCAGGTTATTGCTAATCATATCCTTTGCTTGTTTGGCTTGATGTGACCTGAATATGCTAGCAGTTCAGAAGGAACACAAAGTACAAATAAAAATCACTTTGCAGAGGAATTTTACTAGATATGACTGTTGGGAAAGCTGGGGTATGCTCAGCTGTGTTGAATGTCAGTGTTGCTTACTTTGGTAAATTTGTTATGCTACTGATAAAACCGCCAGCAATGTCCGCTGCCTAGCTTAGGACCTTTGAGACTGGCAACTGCAGTATCGGAGACCTTGAATGTTTAAATATAGAGCTAATGTAGATCTTGTGACTTTTACTAATTCTTGATTATTTATTGTGCAATGTCATTTACCTTCCATAATTTTCTGTTGATACAGTCAGCAGTGGCAACAGAAAAATGAATGTAGACCAAAGAACCAGTCTTCCCTTCCCTCCCAAATACTTTGAGGTTATGAGCAAGTTTATAATCGTCATTGTGATTGCAGTCATAAATACATACAGCTTATTGCTGAACCTAAAGCCTGGTCTACCCCTATATTTGTGTTGCTATTAATACTGGTTAGAAGGACTTTTTTTTTTTTTAGGCTTATTTTAAATTGTATGATTGAACTGATAGTGGTTTAGTGTGGAAACACCTATGACAGTATTTTTTCTCTGTGCTGGCATAGTAGCAGTTTAAACATATAGCTGCATCCAAATTAACTGTAGTACTGGTTTCTAAATGTAGCAGCAGGTAACTAAGGACTGCAGATTGTAGGGTAGTGTTACCAACGCGATGTGACATGATCGAAATAGACCTCTCACTAATTTTTTTACATGTTTTTAAAGGGGCAAGCAGCGACTCTTTCTTCCCCTAAGATATAGAAAGGTGTTCAGGTGAGGAAGAGTCAAGCTTTTGAAATACTAAGAATATCAAATCTGATCTTTCTCTGGGTAAAGATTTTATGGTAGATATGAACTTGGCAGCTTTCTTAATATTTATTTGAAGGACAAGGACAGGAATCTTTAGCAACTAAAACCAGTTTTCTTAAAGGAGAGGTTACTCTGCTCTCAGTTATTTCTTTTGGTATATTAATTTATGTGCCTGTAGAAGTAATGGATTTTGAAGCCCAAAATTCTATTTGTTGTGCATGTGACTCTTCCCATGGCTTTTCCCACATCAAAAAAAGCTTAAGCCCTTAAAATGTACATAGAAGAGAAGGTCGAAGGGTGGTCTGATTTCTCCCCCCACATTTCCTACTGTGTCACCACATTTATTTTTGTTCTTAAAGAGGACAGACTATGAATAGCAGACTAGACTTTTTTTGCCTTTTTAAATAAAAAAACAACCCACCACCAAAAAATCTAGACCTCAAGAGTATCTTACCAGGAAGTCCTAGCAGTTTTGAGCAAGTTTCAGAACAGCACAGCCCTATTTGGCACACGGGGAAATAAAATTACATTTTTCATTTGGATTTAAAGTTTTGACCTTGCCTGACATGTAAAATGAGCTACAACTCTGTACACTTTGTCAATTGCTTTGATGAAGGATAACTCATTGTGCCACTCTAAGTTGGTCATGACTGACCTCAGCTTGGAGCAAACCCAGTCTGGAATTTGCAGTTTTAGGGCGTATGAGTTGGTGCAGAGTGGTTAAAAAGACAGTCCAGCAGCCTGAATAAAATACTTGCTTGGTGGTCAGCAAGTGTAGAAAAGTCTTGAGAGGGAAGAAGAGGGACTAGGGCAGATAGAAGCTGTGAAGGGAAAAAAAGTACAAGAGGGAGTCCCAGGTGGCAGTTTCATTGTCAAAGACGGGTACAGATAGACCACAGGAGGGAATACAACCTTGATACTTGAGACAATAGTTCAAATTCAGAGGTTTCCTCCAGCACATGATCTTGAGATAAATCAGGGAATATATGTGCAGGTTTTTTGCTTAAAAATATTTGGTGTTCTGCTGAAGAGCAAAAGGTCTAAAGAAAACTAAAGTCGTACCTGTGTTCCTGTGAAAAGATAGTATCTACAAGTAAGGTAGGCATCTTGACTGGTAGACACAGACTTGCTTGGTAGACTCTTTAAGGAACACATTATAGCCTGAAACTTGGCTGAACTATTAATGTATTTCAGAAACCAGATTATTTTAAAAATAGAGCATTTTTAGACTGCGTTGGAACAAATTATTTTTCCATATCGGGTGCCTTAGTTCCAACTTTACAGAGCACAGGAATGTAAGCTCCACTTTAACTGTAAATAGACTTCTTTAATACATTAAAGTCATATCTTTAACATAGTCATGACACTTTCCATGAGAAAGCTGGGAATCATCCCTTCCAACTGGCAGAAAGCTGCTGCCAGCTCTGCAAAGCTGAAGGGAACAAAGCTCTGAAGTCATGATGCGTCTACAAGTAAATCTATCATTACTCCTACCCTTATTCTGCTAACCTGGTCCTTGATCGGTTTTCACTAATTTCTCCTGTGCAAGTGGAGGTGACATAAGACAATAACAATATTAAATTTATATTAGATTCAAAGGTTCCACTTGTACTTTGGGGGTGCAGTTGGGCAATATTGCTAGGATGATCCAGCTGCTGGCAAGAGAAGCTATCCCCCCCCCCAGTGCCGCCCCCTTGTCTTGTGCCAGCTCTGATGCTCATCTGATCTCCCAGGAGCCAATCCAATTATATCACAAAAAGTGGGTACTTCAGCTCTCCGGCAATACTGCTTCTTCCAGTCCTCTCTGGGAGGGAGGAAGTGGAATTACCACGTGGGGTATAACTCCCCTGGGAGCATTCTTCTGTCTGCCTCCCTCACAAACGCAATTTTTCCTGATGTTATCTTCCTGTTCTGTTCTCCAATCAGTCTGTCTTCAAACAGAACACCAACAGCCTCCTTCTGTCCAGGATTTCTTGTCCTTGTCACAGGACATTTTCCTCCCAGGGGAAGCCTGCAACTGCTTGCAGCACAGGGCACAGCTGGTGGTTGAGCACTGCAATTAGTTGCATTTAGGCAACTGGCTACATGCCACCCCAAAAATACGAGCATATTTTCTGTGATGTTTATGGCACTTCTTTATGATTAATTACATTTTTGTCAGTTTGACAGAGGACTCTTGATCGAAGGGGGTGGGAGTTGCTCTTTATGTGAGAGAAGAACTTCAATGTATTGAGTTCTGTCCAGGGGCGGGTGACGAGCGAGTTGAGAGTTTGTGGGTGAGAATTAAGGGACAGGCTGGCATGGGTGATGCTGTCGTGGGTGTCTATTACAGGCCACCGGATCAGGACGAGGAAGTTGACGAGGCCTTCTACAG
>WKFP01013688.1:41852-87558 GCA_011057875.1 Pterocles orientalis
TTCTCTGGAGACATTCAAAGCCCGCCTGGATGCGTTCCTGTGTGATCTGATCTAGGTGTTCCTGCTCCGGCAGGGGGATTGGACTAGATGATCTTTCGAGGTCCCTTCCAATCCTTAACATTCTGTGATTCTGTATCCCAGCAGTTTGTGAAGATAAACTTTATTGTACGTGGCCACATCACATCTCTGCTTTACAGATGAGAAAAGGAAAGCAAGCAGTGGGGTGTTCACCTGCGGCTGCAAAACCAGAGAGATCAGGAGGTGGCCGGGGATGTGCCACAGAACTCCAAACAGGTTCTGCTCTGACTCGTGCCATGTGCCGGCCGCACTGGTTGCTGCTGCCTGTGGAGTCATGAAACAGGCTCAGAAGTGGTTTCAGTCCCTCTCAGAAGACAAAAAGTTTTTCTTTCAAAAATGAGATGAAATGGCAGTGTGCTTCGGAGTAGGGAGAAATGCCCCAGGGTCTCTACCTGCAGTGCTGTGCCGTTGCTCTAGCAGAGGGGGTCACAGGCGACGGGTTCTGAGGTGGGAAGTTCTCAGCTCTGCCTGCTCCTCCTGCTGCACCCGGATCGCAGAGCTAAGGCTGTACAATTTCTCAGTGGCTTTAGTTTTCTTACAAAAATTTAGTCTGCTGGCAGACTAAATGCTCTGTGTGTACGGTACCTGAGGGCACTGTTTCCCATTTTACCAGCCCTGCAGCCAGTTACCCCTCCACCCCCTCTCTTTGCAAACCTGCAAGTGAGTTGTTAGCCTCTCACCCTGGGGCTGATTTACCAGGACAATGACGCTGATTAGCTAACTGTTTTGGCTGGCAGAGGGCAGTGGCTGCGGGAGAAGCCGAGCGGAGTGCTCTCTCCGTGGCAGCTTAGAGGAGGGGATGCAGCAGAAACCCAGACTCCACATAAGGGAGCCATTCAGGCCTTGGGGAGAGTCAGCACCAACAGGAAAGTGCAAGGGTTAACAGGCCTGGGTTAGAAACAAGGCCAGATTATGTGCTGCAGTGAAATACTAGCTAATGGCAGCTCTGTACGTCTGGGCAGTCTCAAGATGTTCAAAGGACAATCACTACTATTGATCTGCTGGGCCTAGGACCATGAGGGAGTGATGAGGGAGAGAACAGTGTGAAGAGGTAAAACCTGCTCTTCAAGATTAAGGAAGAGCTTAAAACAAAAGATAGTTTCACTGGTAATGAATGATACTTTTGTGTTGTGTGAAGGCTTTTTCCTGTTAGGAGGGATGAATTTCTTCTCTCCCTGTTCTCTCTTTTGCCACCCTAGCAAACCCTCGCACTGTGTGGGCATTCAGCAGTGGCAGGGTGAGCTGGAAAGATCCAGATCAATGCGCTTAGAGCAGATGCTTCAGTTCAGACCAAGAATTGCTCTGTGTGTAGGTGTGGAGACCCTCAGATCAGGTTCAGCAGGATCCTACATGGACACTGGGTTTGTTTTACCCAACAGCCAGCTCTCAGGATTGTGAGGCAACTGGTTTCTCCCTGCATCTCGGAGGTCCATGGATATTACTTTGTGGTTCACAGAGGTAAGATGTAACCACTCATACTTTTAAAGGAAGCAAGCATCCATTGGTGTGGCTGAAGTAATTAAAATCTAAAAATACTTCCACTGTAAAGCATTGAAAGCAGAGGTACCCCAAACTGATATTAAAATTTGAGCCAGATTTTAGCTGGAGGTAGGGTGGAAGTGTCGCAGCAGATGCTGGCACTGCAATGACAGGAAAGGGAAGTAAGGAAAAGATGTACAGGGAAAGAAAGGAAACTGGATGAAATCTTTGCATTTCACATTAACAGGTAAAAGAATTCTTCCTCAAACTCGGTGAATGGGACTATGAGTCTAGGCCATTGTCACTTCTGGTTGGGATTTTCTTAAGTGCCTCGGACATCAGGAGCCCAGGCCAGCAGCATTCCAGCCACCAGCCAGAGCTCTCCAAAAGGGCCAGTGGACTGTGCCTGCCTAGGCCACGGGCAATCTGGCCTTCTGCAGGGACTGGCCACCAGAGAGCCAGTATCTGGGCTCTCTGATTGACAAGCCCTTCCATGCCTCTGGCCAAAGATGGGATTTACCAGAGCTGGAGTTAAACACGACACCTAGCGCTTCAGCCTGAAGTGTTGGTTTTGATTGCACTTGGCTTTGTTCATTCTATGTCTTTTTCCCCATAGAGCTTCAGGTCACACTGTCTAACAAAAAGTAAAAGCAAGCAGCTCTGCTCTTTCTTACACACATGGCCATTGCCATGTGTTCTCTGCATCACTGTCAGCTCCTGTGGATGCCTAACTGAAAAGTGATGTGCTCAAAAAAACAAGCTTTCTTATACATTTAAGAGGCTTCCTTGTTCTTTTCCTTCAAATTGTCACAGCCTTTTTCTAGCACTGTGCAAGAACCACTGCTGATCACATAGACTGGTCTTCCAGCTTTGCCAGAATGCTTGCTGCAAGCTTTCTGCCCACACCTGCCCTCCATTTGTTTCAGTTTGCTTTACCTCTTCCCAGCCCTGGCATTTGGGTGGTGTAAAACCCACTTCTGTGCACTGCACATACTCTCCTCAACTTCTTTTAGTACAGTAGCTCGTATCTCTTCTCCTTGACCGCCAAAATGATCACACTCCGCTGTATTTCCCAGTGAGAATGGACGATACTCAGGATTTAACTTTAAAGACCCCAAATCTCTGAGCAAAACACCTCACAAAGTACGAGCGTATTTGCATTGCTCATCTGAGACCTCGCGAATCTGCACCGTGCGCTCTCCTGCCCTACCCTCGTACTACCTGAACAGCAGCAATAGCTACATGTGGAAAAAGAGTGCGGCGCGAGCGGTCTGTGCTGGTCCTCTCGGCGAGGAGCCGGGGTGTTGGGCAGCACCAGCGCTGCCTTGGGCTCGGGTCTGAAGCTGTTTTGGCACCAGGGGATCGCGAGGAGCACACAGGCCGGGCCGGGCGGCAGCAGGGCAGCGGGCGGCGCTGTCACAGAGTATTCAGCTCTCCCAGAGCCCCCGCCGAGGGCCGGAGCTGCGGACACGGCCGAGCACCCGCCCCCCTGTCCCCCCGGCGTGCTGCGGGCAGGGGGCACGGCCCAGACCCCGCAGGGCTGCGCGCGGGCCGCGCCTCCACGGGCGCCACGTGCAGGGCACAGGTCGTCCCCGGAGCCGCCAGGTGGCGCTGTGGCACCGCCGCCAGGAGAAACGAGCCAAACCCGCCGCAGGACCGGGCCGGTGCCGAAGCGCTGCCCGCGTGGAAACAGACTCACGGACACGGACACGGACACGCACAGAACCACAGCAACACCCCCGACTGCAGCACTGGAAACTCTGACTGCCTCCCCCCGTGTGGTTTCCGGCCGCTCACCTGCCAGGGGAGCGGAAGGACGAGGTGGGGGCGCGGAGGGGCCCTCCGCGGAGCTGAGCTGGGCGCAGCTGTCAGAGGACCTGCCGGGAGCCACGGCTGTGTGTGCAGATCTTCTGTGTCCCGTCCCTCTGGCTCCCTGGCACGGCCTCAAGCCCTCGGAAGCCCCTCTGCCCTGAGGCCGCTGTGAGGACTGACCGGGGGCTGCAGACCTTTCCCCAGCCCAGCTGCAGCACGGGGTAGCTCCTGGAACCCCTCAACAGCTGCTGAAGGACACGGGGCACAGCTCCACCAGGGGACCGAGCTGCCGCCTTTGTGACCGCTGGCGGGGCAGGGGAGGGAGATGGAAAAGTAAGATCCAGATACTAAATTGCAACGGTAAAAAACCCACAAACCAACCACCCAGGAAACCTTCACAGGCTAGTTGTGAGAGGAGAATGGTTAGCAAGGCTTAGAAGCAGCAAGAGCTTACAAATGTGTCTCTTCTGCACCAGACTGAGAAATATAAAGCTGTCTGCTGAGAAACCAGCCACCCCCAGCATCCTCCTTCCCACACGCACACGTGTACCCACAGGAGCTGCCCTGAACTGGGGCTGCACCCTTCGCCTGCCGTGGCCGTTTCTGGCCAGCATTAGGTGTACACCGAATGTTGCCACTCCTCCAGAGGAGTCTGGTAACAGAGAGGCTTCAGGAAACAGCTTTTGGCTTGGTCTGGAGAAAATTTCTTGCTGTCTGGGCATGACTTGTGAACTTAGCTTTTCTGCTACGTTTTACCACCCAGTGCCCTGAAGCAGCCCTCTCGTAACAGGGCTGTTGTCCCCTGGGTGTGCCGTTCCCTGTTCCCTGGCCCACTCCAGAGACCCTTACCAAGCCAGCGCCCCAGGGAAGCCTCTCCACGCTCCAGTCCTCTGCTGACATCAGGGCTCCATAGAGGCTGCCCCAAGACAGCATCCCCCACCACCCGTGAAGGGCCCAGTTCTTCTTCATCATCAGTCCCTTTACAGCAAGCGGACTTAGCTGGCTTTCTTGATTTACCCCCGATAGCTGGGAGCGGAATCAGGGTCTGTGAAGTGATTCTCTTTCAAGACCAAATCCCTCTACTTGAGAGCTTGAGGCCAGAACAGACAGAGACTCCAAACTCCTGGAGGAGCAGATCAGGTCCCAGACTGCCTGGACCCCTGTTCCTGCAGTGGGGCGATAAGGTGGTAAGCTGCTTAATCATCTTGTGGTCCAGAGAAGGCAAAGTGATCCCGTTTGCCTTCACCAGGAGTCCAACATATGCTGCCTTGCTCTTCCTGGTACCTTGCTGGACTGAAAAGCAGGGAAGACAGAAACACTAATAAGCTCCTCATCAGCCCAACTTCCCATGGGCATTACTTTCCCCAGATTTGGAAAACCTTGGGCAAACAGCACAGGCCATTTTCAACAGCCTCCTTTTCATATGGGTGAATACACTTCATTGCTTTCTCCTCAGCTTCACAGTAACGGCCATCCACTCAGCTCTGTTCTCACAAATAGCATTGGCAGAACTGGCAATGCTCTTGCTTTTCCTACAGTGCATTGCTAACGCACCTCCATCTTCCATGTGCCATCATCCAACATCCTCGCAATATCACTGGTCTGCTAACAGCCATCTACTTGGCTCCAGGAGCAAGGGCATCTGAGCCTCAGACCGTGCAGAATAATTCCCTTTCACATCCCCTCCTCTGTATCCTGGGTTCACTTGTTTTCCTTTTTACTCCAAGAAGCAGGTTCAGGCCATTTTCAGCTCTGAGTTCTTCACGAATAAGCACCAAAATTGAAAGGCAATGTCTGGGAATGTTATCCCAGGGTATTCAAACAAACACTTTCCATCATTTCATTTACTGAGAAAACACTCCACTGTTGAAAGCTTTTCTGGTCTTCAGTATCTCTGGGACTTTTAGTGTCTTCTTAAGTGGAGACCTTCACTGGGGGCTTGGCCACTTCTCATTTGCAACTTAAGCACACGTGAAGAGTGAGGAAGGCAGGGGAAGTGTCTGCTTACACCAGGGTAGGAGGGAGCTGCCCCCACTTCAAAGCCCCCGAGGCTGTCCACAGGCAGGAAGGGCTGCTCTGTGACGCTGGGGCATGAGGCAAGCCTGCGACAAGGAAACAGCGAGGCTGATGGGATGTGAAAGCTGCGAGTGTGTCAAAGGCAGGACGGAAGTGTTGTAGGGGGCAGCCCTATTTTTAGCTGCCTCTTGCAGAACTTTGCTAGCGCTTGCTGAAGTCAACGGCCGCTTCCCCTTTCCTTGATGTAAGCAGCACTGACTGAGTTCAGATCTGTTTTTATTTAGGCACTCACGCGACAGTATTGACGGAAAGGTCCCTCCAGCCCCTTGGACTCAAAAACACCCGTGGTCAGGGAGTGCTAGGTAAGGAGAACAGAAAGCGTCTGGCACTTCCCTGTCTCCATTTCAGGGTTGTGAGAGGTAGAAACCGAAGCTGAGGCTGCAGAGCATGACTCTTCATCACATCAACGGGGGATTTTGCAATAAGGTGGGTGCAGGGCACAGGACAGGCAGTGTGCAAGCAAAACTGAAGGGCTTTGCAAGGGCATTTGATTGAGGTTCTCCACCTGCAAGGACAGAGTGTTGCCGTGCCACCCTCACTTTCCTGCTCCACTTCAACCTGCTCAGCGGCTCGAGGTGTGTGGGAGCTGGAAGGGTTTAACACACCTCAGATTAGCATGGGGCATTGTGGAGAGCATTAGGTTGCCATGAATGTCCTCTGCCTTTTAACATTTGTCAGTATTAAATTACTCCTACACATGCTGTAGGGAAATGCATGGGGAGAGGCTGTTGCTAAGCCAGACTAGAGAGAAGATTAGGCAGCAAGGCAGAGGAGCAGCCACAGGGAAGGAGGGTGAGCTGAGATGTGACTTTTCTGTACAGGCTGTAACCACCAAGACAAGTTTCAGACTGGTTCCAGTTGCCAGGAGTTTAGACCACTTTGACTTGCAGTACTCAGTTCAGGGACAAGTTGGGAAGGACAGTGTCCAGCCCTAGGTAACCAGAGCTTGCTGCTGGTCTTGGCAGACCTGGTCCCCCTGCTTGTTGTCAGAGAGGAATGAGATTGCTCTCTGTTTGTAGGGATGGATGGGGGAAAAGCACATTTGGAGCCAAACCAGATGCAGTTCTGGGGCATTTCCAGAGCAAACTCTTCCCAAGCCTGGCAGTAGTGAGGAGTAGCAATGGGATGAGCAGAGGAAAATCATGCTTACTCTGTGGCTATAGAGCTTGATGTGACTAAGGTGGCAGCGCAAAGCCCTGTCCCATACTTGAGTCCCTGCTATAACTCTTTCAAAACTACACATTTAATACCACTCTCAGAAGCCTAAAGCTCCCCAGAGCCCCTCAAATATCTCTGCAAATGTCTGCTTTGTATCTCATGTTTCATGATGTCCTGCATCCCTGTGGCGAATACATTTATTATCTCTACAGCCCATTCTTAAGCTGGATTGATTAAGGCAGGATATGTGATTCTTGAATGAGAAATGTGGGTGGAGAAGTGCTTTGTACGATAGCAATGTTACTTAGAAATCAGAAATCCTTTATAAGGAGGTAGTAAGAGGAGCAGGTTATTGCCAGGGCCATTGGTGTCCCAGAGAATGTGCGGGAAAGTCCCTTTGGCCTCTAGATGGCAGCCCTATTGCTCACACACCGAAATGCTGACAAACACAGAAACGCCTCCCTTTCCAAACCGGGCTTAAGACAGGCCTCACGCTTTCGTCCTACACACCAAAACCTACCGGCAGTCAAGGCTGCATTGAATAGAAACTGGATCTGTCTTTTTTCTCTCTTCTTGTTCAAAATGGGAACTACAGATTTGCCCCACTCTGGACTCTGCACTTGGCTGTAATGGACCAGGAATTGTCAGCTGGGAATTGACCTTGACATTTCTGAAGTTGCATGGAAATCCAAGCAGAGATGCCGTCTCTCCTTTAGGCCTCCCGCTTGCACACATTCGTTGTGTGCTTTGCCTGATGTGCCAGCAGCTCTCCTGGGGTGAGGGCCCATGCCGCCTCTGTCCCCAGGAGGGTCAAAGGCTTTGCTGCTGTATGTGAACTCTAGGGATACAGGGCTGTGAACTTTGACAGAACCTAAGTCCCACTTTGCCAAAGCTATTTGTACAGTAAATTGCTTTATTGTTTCAATAACAAAATGCAGCCGGGCATTTAATGGCTCCCATCCACAGCCACTCTGTGTGATTCACTTTCCACTTTAAGGTTTGAGTGCTTCCTTTCTTTTTTAAGCATGGGGACAAAAAGGGCCAGTTAATGTCCCTAATGTTGATAGATATATCTTCTTGCTCTCTCTATTTTAAATAAGATAAACCAGCCTTTGGATGGAGAAGGGTCATAAATAGTTCCTTGTGTGAATGGAGATGCTGGCAGTGGGAATCATGGGGATCTATCAAAGCTGGCTATTAGCAGAAATTGTTACTAGACTGTTTTTCTAATTGACTTAAAAGTTACTCAGTTGACCCAATTTCTATACTTTCTGAGAACCCACAGTCATTACTTCTTTCATCCTCACAACACCCTGAGAGCTAAGTGCCATTGTCAAAGAGGGAACTGAGGCTGTGAACCAGACTTTAAAGGTGTTTGGTACCTAGAGATGGGAACTGGGGGTTCCATGTCCATCCTGCATTGAAATCAAAAGTTATCAGGAGCAATCCCCTTTTGAAATCCAATTAGGTACTTTGCTGGCATCTTTAAGTGCCTCGATACCCGTAACACTCCACCCTAGACGACTTGTGGGAAGCGTGTGTCACAATCTTGCATGAGCAAATGTGAAATAAGGCACATGACATCCACAGGGTACAGAAATGTGACATTTTTTAATTGATAGTTTGGGGAGATAATAATAAGATAGAATGTCCTTTCAGTGTGTAATTCTGTCGTGCTGGTGCCCAGTATAAGTGACAAGCCTTGAAGCTGAGCAGGACCGAGCTGGTTGTTCTCCATGGCCAGCAAAGCTGGGGGGTTCAGGAATGCACTTCTCATGTTACGGGCAGTTGTCAGATCACAGTCTTGTCAGAGGTGGGATATACCCTTCCTGGTGCCAGGAAGGAGCAGAAAGGAGAATAAATATATAAGGAAAAGGAGAAAGAACTTTTAAAATAGTTTCTTAGTTTAGGGGGTTTTTTTTCCACTTTTATTAAAGTAGAAGAAAATTTGCAAGAAATACATAGTCTGATTTGAGTCCTACTAATGTTCATGGAAATCCCTTTAGTGCATACTGGACCAGGTCCAAGAAAAGCAAGTAATTATTCCCTTAGCTTCTATTCATCCATAACTGTGCCCTTCTGCATGCAATCTTGTTAGATGTTGCCAGCAGATTTAATGTGAACCTCATCAGCAGTGGACCTGTGTAAGACACTGGGATCAGCTGCCTCTTAACTCAGAGCCAGTCTTCCCAGAACAGTGGTGGTGAAGGAGGCTGCCTTCACTACACAGCAGGTAGCTGTAGCCTTGACTAGAGCATCCCAGTAGGATCTTCTATGGTAAGACCCAACTGAGAGATGTGTGACTTCTCTCCGTCTTGCACTGAACTGCTCTGCCAGATGGGTGGTTTTAGTACACCAAAACCAGGACAGCTCAATGAAATGGTTTCTGTGTGAACAGCTCAATGAAAATATCTGTTTGGTTGTGGTCAAAAATGCAAATTAAAACCTCTTTGGGATAGACAGAGAATGGACCAGAAAATGGCCTTGTGTTGCCAGGACCAGAACAAAGCCAGGCACCTGGAAGCAATCTCTCCCCAAACCTGGGAGACTGGAGATGAGAGGAAGCATGTTCCAATCCTGGCTCTGCCAAAAAGTTTCTGGGTGGTCTTTTTAATGTGCCGTTACTAAGTCTGTGCACCTGCCACAAAGGAGGTAAAGGAGAAAACTCCGCTCTTGTTTCAGAGTCCTAGGGACAGGGGAGTGCTTTTGGGGAGTTTTGCACTTGCATCACTCTACATCTGTCCTCAGCAAACTACTTTGAATTTGCAAAGCCAAGAGGTTTGAGCCAGGAGGACTTGTGCTGCTGGTAAGGACTTGGTTACCACATGGACCAGGGTCTTCTCTGCTGTTTGGAGAGCAAGACTCTGTACCGAAGAGGTGGTGTTAACCATACATAAATCTACCAGCACTTGGAATCCACATTGAAGGTTATACTTAAAATACGTCCACCCATATTAAAAGGTTGGAAATACGATTTTGGGATAACTCACTAGCCTTCCTTTCTTTCCCTGTCCCGCCTCTCTGCTCTGCAGCTATGACTAGGATATCACAGGGTGTATGGGCTCAGCCTAGACTGAATATGTTCTTGGGGACATGGGTTTGGGTTTTGAGCCAGAGGGTAGCTATGGCTGCTTCAGGTGAGGTGGGATTAGCCCTCTCACATCCCACCAGCTATCTGTCCTTCTATGATGTTGGTGTGCTGTACAAGGTGCAGAGTGGAAGCATGTTGGGCGTGAATGCAGAGCTTCCTGTTGAGGCACAAGGAAAGGAAGCTCGTGGTGTGCCCCCAAAAAAGGTAACAGGATCTGCACCTTCCATCCTCTTAGGCTATGAACAAAACCACCTCTAAGGTCCCAGTGAGCTGACAGCTGCTTCAGAACCACCCTTACGCGAGAGGAAAACACACCCCATGCTTCTAGCCCACATGTGGCTGCAGGTTCCATGCCCCAGTCTGAGCCAGCCCTCCCTGATGACGTGTGGCCCTTGGGTGGTGTCACACCGTGCTTCTTGGGAACAGGGCTGTCTGGGCCAGCGCTGGAGCGGGCTTCCTCAGCTTCCCTTTCTGATGGGTGTTGCCCCTGTGAAACAGCCTCTGGCCTTCAGTTCAGCATGGCCCTGTATCTTCCAAACTGAAGATTTTGTTGAATGGTTTTTGTTTGGAAGCTGTCGTAAGCTGCCTCAAGCAGCTCATCTGAGCTGTTCCTCCCATGCTAATCTCTGCGATCTGTGGCACGCATACAGCATCCACGGGAACAGGACCTCCCCTCTGCTGCACCATCTTTGCCAGAACAGGCACAGCTCCAGATAACCGGATTGAAGCCGTCAGAGCAGGAAGCAGCAATAACTGGCCTGGAGGGAAGGCAGGGAGTTGCCCACAGATGATTTTTTAGGGGAGTGCCCACTTTGTGATGTCTGATCTGTTTCCACGCTCCTTCAGCCGCACATGCAAAGGCAGGATGTAAAGCTTGCAGGGACATCCCTCACCTCCCTGGCGTGAGCACTGGAGTTTAGATCTGTACCATCTTCTTTTTAGCTGCAGCATTTGGAGCGTGGTGGCACACGTATTGGCCTGTGTATGTGCACAGTGAAGGCCTGGTTCGGACACTGGTGTCATTGCCACCAACGCTACTTTGTGAGGATGGACAAGGTGGAGGACATTCATGTTATATTTTCTCTGGAGCGCATGGACCCGGAGGCTGGCTCGGGCACAGCTGATGCCTCCTGCAACTCGCACCCCACAGCCCGCACACAGCGAGCACGGCAACTGGCCGCCCAGACAGGACCTCCATCTTGTGGGGGTCAGGAGAGGCTGAGGCAGGCCTGCGAGTGCCCGAGCTAACGAGCTGCCGTTTCGTCACTGGGACTCTCCGCAGCGCCATGTAAACACTACCCACAGCTCCCTGCGTCAGCCCTTGCCACCGGGCTCTGCCGGAGCCCCATCCTTCTGCTCCCCGTGCCAAGGGTCACGAGCTGGGACCAGCAGCCGGATGCCAAACGCGGGCCGTAGCTTTGTGCAGCCGGTCTGCCAGAGGTCGTCACACGCCTCCTTAAGCAAACAAGGATCCACGCCAGTTGATAAATCATTTACAAGGAGAAGTCAGAAGCAAAGAACTAGATTAACCAGGTCACTGGGTGTCCTGAGGGAATGACGTGTCAGTGGAGCTGAAACAGCAGATCCCACAGTTGCAATCTGTTGCCTTCTTCTGTCCTGACAGCAATTCATGGAAATCCCTGGAACTAGACACCAGAAATGGAAAAACCCATTAGCTCATCCCAGTCGGCTCACTAGCTAAAGCAGTCACTCCCATTGTACGTTTTCTGGCAAAGTTAAAAATGTCTCAAGAGAGGGGATTTCCACCAGTTTCTTCTCAAGGGGAAACTATTCCACCTATCAGGAAGGCTGCCTCCAGCAGTGCTATTTTTGCAAATCATAAGTAACTCCAGAACCTGAGAGAGAAAAACAGAAATGATTCTGGTCCAGGAACTGGGGCACTGATGTTTTTCTGCCTGAATAGACACGTGCCACGTGGGGCACATCTCCAAATGGAAGCTGCGCGTGTACACGTGGGTTTATACACAGCCACCGAGGTGTGCTCCCGTGCGCCTATATACACCCGTGTCCTCCCTCTCCTTCCCGAGGCTGGGATGACCTTGTGCCTTCACCACAACCAATGTGTTGTAGTGTGGGCTCATGCCTAGTGTGCACTTGTGTAACTCCACTGACATCAAGGCAAAGCACATTGCTCTGAGGAGGAAAGACACACATGGAAGGTGGGAGGCATCAGCTGATGGTGGTGCTCCGGTGCCCACTCCCCCTGTGAACAGGGAGAAGCCACTTCTCCTCACTGGTCCTCAGGTCTCCTCAGCTGTGTCCGGGGGAGAACAGCCTCCCCACCACTGCTGGGGGCTCTGAGGCTGAGCACATTAACGGCTGAAAGCACTCGGGGCCTGCATGAATAGGAAAGATGATGCAATGCAAAGCTGCATCGCTGAGGTTGTCAGCAGAGGCTATGGAGATTTTGTCAGCTGAGCTTTTCAGCACTTGGGAAGCGCTTTGGGACAGTGGGGAAATAAATTAGCTGTGTGACTGCATTTTAAAACCTTATCATTAGTTCCAGAGTTAATTCTGCATTTAGATGAACGGGTGTAGCACACATTGCTGAGCTGGAACCTGTAGAGATAGTGAGGACTGCTCCCTGTTCCCATTTAGAAAGCTTTTGGACAGCAAAACTGTAACTTGCAGTCTTGGTGGCTTAGTTCTGGGAGCAGAGTTCTGTGGCTAGGGTAGGCACAGTGGCAATGCCAGCAGCAAACAAGCCCCGTGCTACCCAGGGCTCTGATTACTAGTGCCACGGGGTGTTGCCTACACTCCTCTTACGAGAAGAAGGTGGAGTATTGCCTGGGTGTTTGCCCTGAATTTGAGACTCCTTCTCAACCAGTTGTTTTATTTGTCTCTCCGAACTGGCCCAGGTGTCTTCCCCGTCAGGGACTCCTGAAATGTAGGCACTGTGTTTTGCACTGTTCTAAGAACTCAACTCTCATTTGGGATGCCGAGGCTGCCCTCAGGAGCACCTTGTGCACCCTTGTGTTGCTGCAGGACAGCTGCACATACCTAGCTTTGGCCCGGGCTTCCTTCTCTGCAGGATTTGTATTTTGTTCTGTTTAGCACAAAACACACTGAAGCATGAACAAGGGCTATAAAAGAATGACAAGAACTGTGGAAAAGGATCTAACTAAGGAGGCAGAGGTCAAATTCTGGGCCTTCACCAGGTCTCTTTTAGTTGCTGGCGGGTACTAGCCAGCTGACCTACTAAGGCCCTTGCCCTGTGGAAGGTTAAGAGCAGGTAGAGCCCAGTAATATTTTAACTATGAGATTAACTCTCTGCCAGCTCAGCAACAGGGGGTCTTCTGTTTCTGTGGATGAAAGGTGCTGACTCGAGGCTCTTCTGCACACCAGCCCATGCTCTCCTGCCACCGGTCACAGCACTGGCCACCACGTCCTGAAACGCCCGTTTAACCCTCAGTAAGGAAAGGAAACCTCAACTCCAACTGCCCAGAAAGGTGTTGTCATGACTCCCTACAACCCAGGTCTCTGGAAGAGTTTGGGTGGCACTTAGTCCCTAAAGGAGGGCCGGAGGAAAAAGAGCAAACCATCTTCCTTCTAGATGCTCAAGACTCTTTCGCCTCTCCATTTCCCTACAACTGTAAAGTCCCAGCGCACCCCAAAACCACACACCATGGAGGGAAGCGATGTAGGGAGGCCTTTGAACAGTCCACGCACTCTGGTGGCATTCCTTCCCCACTCCCAAGTACTTCTGAGACCCTAATATCTCACGTCTTGAAATTAGTGGACATTTTGCCGTTGCTCTCAGCAGGTGCAGTAACTGCCCCTGAGAGACGGGTCCAAAGCCCACAGAGATCAAGGAGGATCTTTCTGCAAACTTCATCACGGCAATGGAAACAAGTTTTGCACGTGGCAAGGCAAAAAGCAACGCCAGCTTCACCAGAATGACTTGTTACAGAAGTTGTATTCAAAAGAAGAAAATACTGAATGTTTTATTTAAAAATGAATCTTAAGAATGTTAAAGGGAAGGCTAACCTCCCCTTCAGTAGCATGAAGCTGGTTGCAGCAGCATCATGCGGGCCCCGAGCAGCAGACAGCCAGACAAGCCCATCTCAGGAAGTGGAACTGACTAATCTAAGTCGTCTGCAATGAGTTGGACATGAGTGAAATCGTGCCCTGTGTAAACAGCGTGAAAAGCAAACGAAGATGATAAAGAGGGTTTTTTTGTTATTGTTCTTGATTCTGTGTGGGAGAGGATAACAATATCAGCAAGGATTTTAAATAGCAAAGCAGAAGCAAACAGTGGCAACATGTGGCCCTGGATGTTCAGCCGTGATGAGGCACTGAAGGCTCGGTTTCCTGAGTGCTTGTATTGAACCACCTTTAGGATGCTTGGTTTCCAGTAAGTGCTCAGCACTCGGAAACAACTAGCCTCACCAGAGAACTGGGGCCATGATCTTTATCTACTGACCATGTGCATTTCCACTGGAGAGGAAAGCATTTTCCTTCCACTGCCTCACAGAGCCATCTTTCCTACCTCAGTTGTCTGCACTGGGACTGTATGGGCAGAAATGAACCCAGGCCCCAACAGAGAAGGTGGGGGGACCCTGCCCAGCATGCAGATCGCTTGCAGATCCTTGCAGCATGGTGGGATCAACCAACACCCTAGTACAGGGTGTGTGAGCATGTGATGTGGTTGAGGAGCACACGGTCGCTGATTTCCAACTGCCTACCTCTGTTCCGTGCATGGCCTTGTGTTAGTTTCAGGCATAATAACATCATGATATCATAATAATATATCACACTCTGATGACACCATCACATGGAGTAAGCCACAGCAATCTGATCTCATTCTGCAAACGTGGAGATGAGCGTTACTGCTTCACAAGGACAAGTGGGTGGCAGGTAGATGGAGCTGGCACTACCTATATTGTCAGCCCTGGGTGGGAACGTGACCTGCTGGGTTACATTATGCGGCTGGGAGCTTAACATCTCAGCTCTACATCTGCCTCAGCGGCTGCGGGTGAGTCACCAAACCTATCTGCATTCACTTCTTCCATCTGTGAAATGGTGACAATAATATTTCCTCACCTGATGGGGGCAGGGAAGGGAGCGTGTGTACAAGAATGAATAAATGTTTACAAAGCACCTTGTGAGCAGTGCACAGGCAGGCTCTGGCTGTGCTTAGGAGGAACCCGCGTTGTTCCCTCTGCTCTGGGTTACACCATACTGTGAGCACACCATGAGGTGTAAACACTCCCCTCAGAGTCAACAGTTTCAAATGAGAGCAAATGAGATAATTCCTCAGGAGAGAAACAGAGAGTGAAGACTTAATGTGTAACCAGCAATTTCAATAAATTCCATTCAAGGAAAAGCAAAGTAACTTTTTAAAAGAACAGAAAAAATAAAGTAGAAAAACAAATGAGCTGTGACCAAATTTTTTTTAATGGTATCACGATCTTAGGTTTCACTTCCTAAATGGGAAACAGAACAGAGAAGTGAATCCCCTTGAAATAAAAGTGAAGTTAATAACGGGACACCTTTAGCTGCTTGCCACATCCTGTGTATGCTGATCACTCTGTTTATAGCTGGCAGGAGCCCTTCTAGACTCTTCTTTACCACATTAACTCTTTGCTGAACTAAACCATGTTGTACAACCAGTCAGGAAAAAGCCTTCCTGCATCTCCCCTCCCACACCACGGTGCCCCGTGTGCTGTCAGGCGCTAGCGCTCGCCTCCCTTCCCGCACACACGGGCGCTTGTGTGCACGCCGTGGCTCCTCTGCCCTCCCGCTGGCACAGACCCACACTCCACACAGCTTGCATAAGCAAGCATTTGTGCATCCCTACCCACCGTTGTGTAATCTGCACCCCATCCCAGCGCACGCCATTGCTTCTGCAGTCTAGGATGCTCACCCGCAGCCGCGTGATGTCCGCTCAGTGGCTTGCTCACATGTTCACTAGCGCTTGTTCTCATGCACGTACTCAAGTCCTTAAGCCAGCACAAACACACACACACACATGCATGCTCTTCCTAGTCTAGTACATGCACTCACCAGTGCACACACACAGAGAAATACCTATTTTTTGCTTTTTCTGGTACTAAAGAGAGATGGAAAAGCATGCACTTCACAAATGCAAACTGTCAATAATGGTACACAGCTCAGCTATGAGGCAGAGCTATCCCACTCCATAGCACTGTCATTGCAACAGCCCTTCTTCCTGGGATGAGCTCTGTGGCTGAGGGTTCAACTGCTTCAGGAAGCATGGCTTAGATTGCCATATTCATTCACCAGCACAGCTGTTTTCATTGGCCTGATTTAGCCTGGACACTTAGCTGTTGGTGCGTTGCTGGCTTTTCCTGCTGCTGCTTTCCGTTCTGCTTATACTCTTGGAGGTGAACACCGGACTCTCCCTTAGTCAGCAGACTTGCTCTTTTGAACAGTTTCACCAAAAGAGCTTTTGCCATCCACCACCTGCACACCTGCTCCTCAGTGGGTCTTCATCATTTCAGTGGCACTTAGAAATTCTGGTTTGCATTTTGGAACAGCTGCATTTGCAACAGACACTGTCTTATCCACCACAACTTGAATCTGTGAGGTTTTGATACATCAACTATATTAAAGGTGATAGACTGGTCATCTTTGAGCCATGCATCTTGAACACATCTGAACTTGGGAGGAGCTGCACAACTCCACCCAGCATCCCGTCACTATACTGGCGGGTCAACCAACTGCAAACTTCAGTAACAATTAGTGGGACAACTCCTCCGCTGTAAGGGTTAGATGTACACAAACTGAATGGCAGTGAATTTTGGCATCAAAAGCCATTGGGGTTTTTATTTTTAATACATCTAAAATACTCACTCTGAGGGCCTACAGATAGCAACTGTCTATCCACAGACATGCTACAGCAAGAAATAAAGAAGTGCAGGTTGTGCATGTGCTGTTATTGCAGAGCAGTGCAAAGCCTCTGTTGGAAGGACACTTTCATGGAGAAATTTATTTCCAGGTAACTTCAGTCCTCTCTGCTGGGCTGGGAGGGACAGAGGTCGTGGCAGACACAAAGACACCAGCTACTGCAGAAATTACATTGTGTGGCTACTTGTCCAGCAAGAAGTGCCTGTACCATTGGCCGAACTCTCAGTTCACGTGGGACGCCAGGTAGCCTTTGAAGGGGAGGCTTTCCTGCTGCTTGCAGTTACTGCTGGACCTATTATCCAGCTGGACTAGCCACATGTGGCAGAGCTGAAAGAGAAAAACTGATCTGCTTTTCTTCTGACCCCCGAATGTGGTCCCAAGCTTCTGATTAAGCTCTATGTAATTGCCAAGTAACACCTTCCCTGCAGAGCCGTGGCCTGGGATATTGGCATTTCCCAAGAGGCACTACAGGGCCAATGTCCTCTCCTTTCCAGGAGAGCTAATCCCAAACGTTTGAGAGTTGGGTTCCAAAATATTGTCAGTCACCTAAAGAACATAATTTAAAAAATTAAAACCAGTAATGTTGAATTCTGTATGTTTACCTTTTGTCTCTTTAGTCTTTGGCTCACCCTCCAGAGTTCCGATGTTCTTCTCTGCACTAGCTATCAGGACAAGCATGCTTTTCTTAACTGAAAAATGAGATTCACTTATAACCACATGATCTGTGGAGCAGAATCTTAAAGAAAAAAAAGTAGGAACAAGTAGGACCAGTAGCCTTCCTCTTCTCACAACTCCAGTAGCCAGCAATCAATGTCTCGTGTGTGCAACACCTCTCATCCCCTTACAGAAAGCAGAGGATTTGTAAGAAGGAGATGCCCTGCTGTTGATCTCCAAGACCTCCTGGGCTTGGCAACATCAAGGAAACTGTGCTGTGGAGCAGGGCATAACGGCATCCCATCAGTGCTCATTACCCGAACTGTAAGGCAGCCCAGACACCAAGCCCAGTGTCTCTGCTCTTGTGAGGAGCATGATTAGCTTTCTCTGATGCCAATTAGTCCAGGCTTTGCTTTTGTTTCTCAGCCAAAAGCCTACCTCTCTATGGACCCAGGGCCACAGCGCAGCACTGGTGGCTGGGAGCAGTGAGAAACCTGTCTTGAAATACATGACACACATCACCCAGTAAAAGATCTCCCCTCTCTGGTCCCTCCATGGAGTGCGTGGTGAAGCCCCCACCAGTCTGGGGCAGCCACCTGTAGATACGTGGCATTTCTCCCTCTCACGTTTCTCTGCAAAGCTTTCTGTATGCAGAGTTTCTGTACAGAAACTCGGAAGGCAGCTCCGCTCCCAGCCTGTGCCTTCCCTCACAGAGGGGTAGGTTGCCTTTGCTGTGTGTCACCTCTCAGCCTCTGGTCCCCAAACTCCAGTTTCAGAATCCACGTGGTTCTTTACTGACTTCATAAAAATAAACAAAGGTCTAGTAGCGTTTAGGTCATACTAGTAAATTATTTACACACACACACACACCCTTTTCATTTTTTATTGCATGGGTCTTGGTGTCACCACACTGTGCCAGGGACCATGTTTGTCCTCACTGTGTGGCCCCCACTCTGTGACAGCCACATGCTGATGCTGAGTGGGCTTTCAGGGCACAGGCTGGGCTTCGCTAGCTGCTGCCCAGGGCTGGATGTCGCCCACAAGGCAGCTGCATCCAGCCTCTGTGAAAGTGGGTCTCAGCAATCCCGCCAGAGCAGGTACACTGCTACGGGTGGCTTGGCATGCAGAGCCAGGTTCAGGCCGGGTACGAGCTTATCAGCAGACCGCATCCAGTGGGGAACAGGACTGCGAGGCAGACTGGTGGCAAAGCACAAACTTCCCTTGTGACTATTTTTAAAGGCACCTTTACATCTTTCTTTTCAACTTGCACTGCACAAATAAACTGTAAGCATCAGCCAGTTGTTACTAAAGGGAACCATTGTTTTGTAAACCTCTGCTTCGCTGGTGCAAATGAAAGAATATTATATTCCTCAACCTCCCTCCACAAAAAGAGTTCCCCACGCAGCTCTGCCTTTGATTCTGTTTCTGTTCTTCCATGCTGCCTTTGGTGGATTTTTGATCCTGACTCAGCGTGGTCCATCTTACAATGTTTCTTTAGGTCCTGCTTCAAAGTGTGATTTGTGACCAGGTTACACAATGACATATTTTTCATGCTGACCCATGGTGCAGATTGTTTATGTGCAATGCTTCAATAGTCATTGCCCATGTCTGCTGCTGACCCCTGCAAGCCAACTTCTAATTCAGAGCAACAGGCTTGCCCAATTTCTTCTGAAATGGCTTGCTCTGGCATTTGTATGTGCTGAACTTTCTCTGTCATTGTGGTTTGGTTTCCAAGTTTACTTAGAAGCTTCTGGAGTTCCTCCCAGCCCTGCCAAGCCTTCATTGCAGTTATAATACATGGTTCTCTCCTGGCAGCAAATGTTATTGCCTTGTTATTCCTCTTCCCCATTTCTGTTTTTTGAAACGGCATTCACAGGGCCACTTTTGTCTACTCCAAGCATGGCCCCACCGCCCCCTCCCATCCCAGTAAGCTTTTCTTCCCCTGCTGGAACACTGGCCATTTACTTTTAATGGATTTTTTTGCCCTTCCTGTCAGCTCTCCCTCAATTTTCAGTCCATGATGGGTCTTTTCATCCCATGGATGCCAACTTTGTTTCATTATTGGAAAGACCTTTATCAGAAAAACTTTTGAAAGCATATACTTACTGTAGTCCCTACTTGTTCCTGATCAGCTTTTTTCAGAACCCCACAGATGTTAACTGACTAGCAGGGCATGATTTAGCTTTCCACATAGGAAAGCCACCCAGAAACCCCTGGTGCAGCCCCCTGGGTCCTCCCTCACCACTAGCTGAGCCTAGCTCTTCTTTGATGCCCAAGTGGTGGTAGCACCCCCTTGTCATGCAGGTGGCACCCTAGCCCCACCACTGCCCAACCAGTGCTCAGACCTCTTCCCAGGACGGGGACACCCCAGTTTAACTCCTCTCCTCCATGGCTGAGTGTGAGCATCAGGTCAGGGAGCTGGTGGGCAGCACCGGGCCATCCTGTCCTCTGGATGTTGCTGCCTTCCCCTGAAATACTGGTGCAATAACATGTGTAAAGAGACACATCCAGAAGCAGGGCATGGACCAGGAGGCTCAGCAGTGGAGAGGCCAGAGTGCCCCAGGATTGAGGGCAGCTGATGGGGCTGGTGCAACTGCCTGAGGTAAGTGCCAGGTCCAGCACATTTGGATCTGGGTCTCAGTCTAGTGGTAGTTTAGTTTCCCAGTCCACCTGTGAAGTGATTCAAAGGGTGCTCAGAGACTCAGCAAAGGGCGGTAGGAGCACCAGCGCCTGCTGAAGCCGGTGGGGAGGCTCCTGTGCCACCAAGGCAGGCTGCAGTGGGAATTATACCCCTGACTCCTGGAGGAGCAGAGATAGGTGAGCACACAAAGCCTTCCCAATCCAAGTTCAAATGTATGAATTTACCATATCTAATGCCTCCCTGAAATCCAAACAGACTTGATTACATTCTCTCTCCGTAATGAATCAGTAATTATATTGAAGAACACTATTATTTGTTTGGCATGACCTATATAAACCCGACTTGGGGAGTGCATAGTTGGTGCGGTGCCAGTGCTCTGTGCCCTGCGTATTATTACCTTATAAACAGAACCATTGTTTGAATTTCAGATCAAAACAAACTGAGACACGTTGCTTGTCAATTATTAGATATCTTTTTCCCAAATGCTCACCCAGACCATATTACAATAACAATAATTATTATTACATACTTCCTTATTATATGTTTGTGCCGAGGTAGCACATTTGCCTTTTTCCCACACGTTAGTAGCTTCTCCTGACTCTTATGATTCACTCCTGCTTATTTCCCAATGTCTGTGAGCAATTTTTGTGTTCCCGGCTCCATTTCGTCAAGACCTGCACATTAGTGCAGGGACCCACAATGCTGTATTGCACCAGTCTGTGAAGCCTTGCAAACCTCACGGGGGCTTCGTTCCCAGAGGGAATATACAAACACCAAACAGGGAGAAAGACATGGACCCTGCTCCCAGGTGCTTTCTAAATATTTAACTTGGTCTGACAACGTGATAAGGACTGATAATGTGCTTTGGACAGACTAAAACACAGCCCTGCTTGGGGAGGGCTGGAAACAGACCCTCTGAGGGAAATGGGGTGGGGTGGCCCCAAGCTGGAGCACTGTGATGATGCTTCCCACAGCCACTGCCCCAGCCAGGAGTAGGACTCACCTTGCCTAACTTGGGACAGCCGAAATTTAGTTGTCAAATCCTCAGCAAGCTGCCGATCTGCCTTTACAGTCAAAGAGGGTGCTTGGCTGCCTAGTGAGTCAGCCCTTCTCAAGATAAATGTTCAAGATAGGTGAGATGAATCACACGCTAGAGGTGCCTATTTGTCTCCATTGACTATGCAGGAAGCCTGGCTGACTAATTAGGTTTAGACACCTAACTTTTAGGTACCTAAAATCAAGTGAGAGGAATCCCATCCTCATCCATGTCCTTCATCCTTTGCTACTGGCCTGACAAAGGAGGCAGTGGGAGAGGCTCCCTGGAAATGCCCTCCCAGATTTGGACCTGACCAAACCCCTTCACCCTCTGTGCTCAGGAATCTGCAAAGCCTCACCTCTGTGTTCTCCCTGCACAGCTCCTACGGGCACGGGGTGCTCCTGCCGTGCCCAGCTGGCACAGATGAAAGCACGTTCCCAGCTGTGGTCTGAATGAGGCAACGGTCTTGTGGGAAAAGATATAATAGTGGAACTGAAGTCTGCACCATAAGGTATTCAGAGCAGGCAGGGGGAACAGAAAAAGGAAAGGAAAAAAAAAAGAAAAAAAAAAGGGAGACTTGACCTTGGCTTCCTGCCTGGTGCTAAAAGTGTGTTTTGATGGAACGGGATAGGTGGGAAAGCAAGCTGCCTCCCGATGCAAATATCTCATGGAGCTGTAAGATGTGTGGAGTGCAACCCATGTGTTTGGAAACAAGGTTATGACAAGTTCCACCGTGAAGGGCCAAAATGGTATTTTTCAGAGTTACAGCTGGGCCTCTTGGAAGTGAGCTGCCACCAGCCCAGCAAGCAGCACCTTCTGACACCAGCATCGCATGTCAGACAAATGTCACGATCCAAGAGGCTCACGAGTAGTTTTAGACTTTCTCCTTTAAAAAAAAAAAAAAAAAGGTAAACAACATTTAGTCCTAGCACGTTCTTTCAGAGGGAAAAGTCATGGAAACATTCCATCGGTTGACGTCTGCTGAATAAATCAGCAGCCAGGGCTGCTCCAGCTGGAAATGGGCAGAGGCCAACGGGAATCACTGTGCTGCCTTATCGCCCTGCTGCGTATGGGCTTGGGAGCGTGGAAGCAGGATTTGAAAATAATGTGGAATTTGTGCTGGTTTCTGAGGTCTGTGCCTTTCCATATCCCTGATCATTTCTGTTTCATGCGCTAACCACTATATTGATATGGGAGCAATTGCTGCTTCAATGCGCAGCAGGTGTCACTTGCTTTTTTTTTCTGGAAACTGCCAACAGCCTCTTTAGGGCTTCTGGCACTTCCCTTAATCTGAAACACGATTTGTTTAAGTGAGAGATATTTGACTTCTTTCTGCCCTGGCAAGCACAGAGACCTGTGCTGACTGGTCCAGGTTAAAGGTACCTATCTGAAGCTGTGCCCTTGCTGTACACCATAATCAACTCTCAAATTTGGGCACAGCAGGGATGCTGGTGACCCCAGGACCACCACGTGCCTGGCTGCAACCTGGAGGAAAGAGGGTGCCGGCACCTGGCTATGCAGGCTGCCCCACATGGGTGGGGTCCCCACAGGGAGGGGGACGGGGTGCTGCTCTGGGGACCCGCAGCAGGACAGCACACACATCTCCCCAACAGCTGCTTCATGGCTTTCCTCCGCCAGTGGTGTGAAACATTTCTTGCTCCGTCCCTCACCTTGCTGTAGCCAGGCTGGAATGCTTTCCTGGCTCCTGTTAACACGTGGTCAGGATGGAAATCCCTTCTGCAGTTTTGCGCAGTTGCAGCATGCTCAGGGAGGAGAGATCAGACGGGACTTGCTCCTTGCCCTAAAGGGTTAGCAGCTTCACCAAGAATGGGCAAACACCAGTAAGAAGAGGGAGGCTTCTGTGCAGGAGGCAGTGGGTGCCAGCAGCAGGGTGGTGGGGAGCTTTGAGCTGCTGTGGGAGGGGGCTGCTGGGCTTTCCAGCCCTGCACCCCGCATCCAGACAGGGTGTGCAGACCCCACGCAGGGTGGTGGTTGCCCTGGCAGGGAGCCGGGGTGCAGTGACAGCGCTGGTTCCTCTTCAGGTACCTTCACTTTGCACAACCATGCAGCAGCCTGTCCTGGTGATGCTCTTTTCCTCCAGCCCCTCAAACCACACTGGTTTCTGCCTCATCCCCAGTCCCACCCCCCAGCACAGGCTGCATGTGTCTGGGTGCAGCTGGACAGACCCCAGGATGTGGCTGGGCCAGCCGCCAGCACAGTCAAGACAGCTAAATGCTAGCACGGGCTTGATGTCCTGCTGTTTGGAAACATATTAATTGCATTAGTATTTCCACTGGAAATTATAACTTAGATCCATTAAGTTCAGCCAGCTTCCTTACCCTGCGTCTGCTAAAAGGACACCTCTGTTTTTTCCACTGCAGCACCTTGTCAGTGCCACCAGTGCTAAATTTGTGGCAGGCTAGTCACATCCATGTGACACTTTCAGAAGAGGCCACGCACTACCTCCACCTCCTGTCTCCCCCTCCCTTCACTTCCCCCAGAGGTAGCCCAGCGTCTGAGCTACTGAGAAACAGAAAACCCCCTTTATGAAAAACCAAATCAGATCCCAAACCCCATTATGAATTAGTAAAGATGTCCCATAATTTGGCTCAGCCTGGATGGTCTTTAGGTCATTCACAGGTGTAAAGTCAGGAGGATTAAGGGTTTATAATATTTGCCTGCCACTGTTGCTACCAATTCCAGCAAAAATAATGGAGCTAGTTTCTTGGGTTTCCTGCCACCACAAAGTACACACATACACACACTCTCTATTTTATGAATGTTTACATACCCGAGCTGCCAGGAATCTCACTCCCGATGCTTCCCACCACCTTAACACACTTTCCTGTATCTCTGCGAATTTGTTTTCTCACCGAGCAGTTGGTAATATCCCTTTTGCTTAGGAGCAGGCGGAGGCAGGGCTTCCTCGGGTGCCAGAAAAGCCTGGCAGAGGGCACACCTACAAGCTGTGGTTTCCATCCCGAGCCATTCACACCTCCCAGTGGCTACCCAGAGTTCTTCCATGGAAGGAGTGCAAGGCCAAAATAAAAGGAAGGATTAAAAAGTTAGGGACAGGAGGGGAATGGCCACGCTGACATCTGCCTACTCCCCCTGAAAGGCCACAGCACCTGAGGAGGTACCTGGAAGGGAGGAAACATCTACATCTGCCTGTAGAGACCAGCAGAAAGGCACTTCCACACCTCCACCTCCAAGGACACAGCCAAGAAAAATAGCACCAGACCCAAAAGATATGAATAGAATAGCAACTGCAGAAAGCTGCAACTCATTTTACACCCCCAGCAGAAATAAAAGGTTTGTCCTTCCTCCACCCCAGCCTCCATACATCGGAGCACAGCCGCAGAAAAGGCACATCTATTTACCTGAAGATTCCCATGGGAGCGGGGGAGCGAAATGACTAACTCATCTGCAGCTCACAGGGGAAAACCTTACTCGTGATGAAAGCACTTCCCTTTCCTACCTTGAAGCTTTGGGAACAAGGTGGCAGGAGGGGGAACAAACTAAACCACCCCCCTTCCTGCCTTGTTTTCATCAATTTGGGCTTCTTTGTGTTCGTGTTCTTGCTCAGTGACTCCAACTGACGCAAGCAGACCTGCAGGCTTCCTACTGCTGAATGGCTCCAGGTAGAAATAAGTGGAGGTGCCTTAGGACAGCAATCTTCTTCTGATGCTATGGGAGCTGTAACATCACCAAATGTATTTGTGGCAAAGCTGGCACATGGCTTCAGTTTATATTCTGTGCTCAGAGTAGCCTCTTATTATCCTGATGGGGAGCTAAACTGGGCAAGGGGGTACAGCCACCCTGTGAGACAGTTTCCCAGCCTTTAGCAGAGGCCAGTGTGTGACACCATGCCCAGCAGCTCAGGGATGAGACAGTGCTGATTTGTGCTTCCCAGAGCTGACCTCCTCCTGCCTGGCCCAAACAATCTGACGTTGAACAGCACATCCCAAATTTGTGAGATGCACCTCCAGGCCCATCAGAATTAGAAGAATATAAAGCGTAAAAATAGACCCTAACTATATAAAAATAACCAAACTGGGTCACATCAAAGGTCTGTTGCGGCCTTCCTCTTACCTCCAAGAGCAGCCAATGCTTAGGGGGAAAAACAGGGAAATGAGTGATACTTTTGCTGTGCTTTGTCCAGCAGCATGCCGCAGAGGTCTGCCTTTGCCTTTAGTAAACCTCCAGGGACTTTTCCTCCATAAATTTGTTGAATTGCTTTTTTGACCCTGTTTATAATTTTGACCTCCACAGCATCATGTGCCAACGAGCCCACAGTTTTACATAGGTACACGATTGGAAAAAGTACTCCTTTAAACCTCCTGCCTTCATCATTGCATTTGCTGCCCCCTGCTTTTGCCCTGTTTTCTGGATATTCTGGCCCATTTCAGCTTTCATTCAGGAAAGCGGTTCTTAATTCCTCCATTAAATGTCTGCACAGGTCTGATGAAGAATCTTATCCCTCTGTATTTTGAGACAAGTTTAGCACCTGCTTGCATCGGAACCAGGGAAGAAGAATACTCCACAAGCTGCTCCTGCACTGAGGACAGATTTGGGAAGGGTTTGGGAAGTCCTGGACGTTTATTCCTGCTTCCTGGGGCCAGCTGAAGTATCCCAACTGAAAGGTGCTGGGCCTGGGTGGATTGACCCACAGGAGACAGCTAATGAGCATGGCACTGCATTCATTCACTTCTTCAGTAATCTCCCTTAATAATTGACTTTCATTTATTCATTTACCTATCTTTATTCATTTGCATCTATCAAAGTTCTGGCATGGCTCTGGCAGGAGGTGCAAGGCTCCGATTTTCTCATTCCTCCGCTCGGTGTGAATTCATGCCCACACAAATTCCCACTCTGGCCCGGAGGGCTCTGACTTTTAGCCACGAGGTGGTGTGAGCAGCTAAATTCCTGCTCTGAGCATGTGTGCAGCCAATGCAAAGCAGACCACCATGGAGTCAGGGTTTGTAAAAAAAATCACTGGCTAAAAAAATTCCTCCTCGGCTTCAGCCTTCACTGCTCGATCCATGGAAATGTGCAACCTTAAACCCCAAGCTTCCAAAACAAATGCACAGGGGGCAAGCGAATAAAGCAAAAAGCGGTGGGGGTAGGGGCTGCTCTGGCCGCAGAGCTGCCCACCCAAAGCTCCCCGCTCTCCCGCACGGAGCCCCCCGCTCAGCCTTGTGCTGTGGCCAGCCGGTGAAACCAGGGCGAAAACCAGGCTGGGAGCAACTCAGTAGTGAAATAGTTAGCACGGCTGCCTTTCTCGGTAACCCTTGGAAAGTCCCCGAAATGACGTTTCTAACCTAACAATTAAAATGGGTTTAATTATAGAGAGGCTCAGAGCCCTGGGAACAAGCACCATCTACAGAATGAGTAAACAACTGCAGAAAATAATAGGCTGGTCTCTCCCTTGGTTACTCCTCACTTCTGGCCAAGGCAAGGGGAAAAAAAAAAAACCAACAAACTAGAAAGAGAAGGAAATTCGAGGAACCTGATTGCTCTCCTTAAGTAAATAATAATAATATTAAAAAAAAAAGAAATCTGGAAGAGCTGGAGCCTGTGGGCGGTGCCCTCGGTTGGTTATTTTGGCTGTTCTTGAAGACCGAAGGAGGGGAAAAAAGATCAGCTGCCAGCTCAAAGTCCAGATCCTGCGACTCTAAAGCAAACAGGAGAGGAAGTGGATCATTTGTTTGAAGTTTTCAGTGCGATGGCCGCTCGGGTCAGTGTTGTGCTGCCCAAGGCAGGCGTTTCTGTTCTCCCGGCCAAGCCGGAGCGCGGGACAGGAACAGTCTGTGGCGCTGCGGCCGGGGAAGGGCCCCGTCGCCCCCCTGCACGGGGAGAGAGCCCAGATGCCGTCGCTCAGCCGTAGATGAAACACCCACTAAAGTTCTAGTCGGGGCGAGCCTCGCCTCAGCTGGGGCTAAAGGTTTAGGGGCAGCAGATTTCACGCTGAGGCGCCCTGCTATCGACAGACCTTGAAGCGTTTTGCTTTTTTCCTTACACAGAAACTGCCGCCGTCCTGCCCCCTCCTCCCTGCCGTATCGATATCAGTATGAATATACTTTGCCTTCTAAAATCTGGAACAGATTACTTGCTCAGAGACGTGGTGTTTTTTTTAGTTTTACAATGTCTAGTTCTGGAAACTGGACGAGGACTGTGCAGGGAGAAAAAGCAGAATTTATCAAACACCCTTTTAAAGGGCAAACCCATATTTTAACAATTTACATTAATGTGGATGGGAGCTATTTCCCCTCGCAGAGCCGCCAGGTTTCAATAAATATCGGAAAAAAGGAGTAAGGCTGGGGGGAGGCGATGTGACCCAACACAAAGCTTGCAAAACACGCGAGGACCAGCGGCCCCGCCGAAAACGGGTCCCACCAACTTCAACCGCAGCGGCCAGACCCGGGCCGGGCTCAGCGCGGGGCTGGGGGGGGGGCGCAGTTCCCGCGCGCCGGGAACTCGGATTTTGCAGGGCCCGAGGAGACGGGGCGGAACCGCGCACCGGGGAGGCGCGAGGCCGCGCGGGCGCCGCTCCGGCCCGGCCCCGCCAGCGGCCCCGCACGCGGGGGGGGAGCGCGCCCGCCCCGCATTACACGCGCACACACGCGCGCAGAGGCGCGCGGCAGGCTGCACAACCGCCGCTTCCAGAGCGGGGGAGGGCAGCTAACCCCTCCCCCCCCGCCGCTGGGTTTTTTCCCCTTTTTTTTTTCTTTCTTTTCTTTTTTTCTTTTTTTTTTTCTTTCTTTTTTTTTTAATCCCCCCCTCCCGTTCCCTGCCCACCTTCTTCCTCCAGAAAGTTTTTCTGGGCCTGCCCGCCCGGGTGATTCAGTCGCGGTGTCAATCACCCTGCCCTCCTCCTCCTCCTCCCCTTTCTCCCGCCGCCGGCTCCTCCTCCCGGGGTAAGTCCGAAACTTTATAAGTTGAGCTTTTCCCCGAGCCCGCTGGAAGCGGTGAGCGGGCGCGGCGGCCGGGTGGGCTGGTGGCGGCATCAGCGGCGGGGGGGAGGCTGCGAGCCGGGGCGCTGGAGGCTGTGCCTCACCCACGCCGGGACTGCTCCTGTCTGTGTGCCGCTGCCCCACCCGCTTCCCCCCTCGCTCGCCGAAGATGTCCACAGCCCTGGTGTCGCCCACCATCTTCGACCTGAGCGAAGTTTTATGCAAGGTAAGGGCGCCGTCGGGGGCTGCTCCTCTGGCTTTGGGGCTCTTCAGTTTGTTTAAGGTTTGTGGGGTTTTTTTTTCTTTTTTCTTCCTCCCCCTCCTTTTTTTCTGCGCGGGAGCACGTTTGGCGCCGAGGCCGGAGGGCGCCCGGTAGGGGCCGAGCGTGGCTGCCTCGGGGGCCGCCGCCCGCTCTTCCCGCCTCGGCCGCTCCGGAGGAGGGGAGGGCGGGGGGGCGCCTCCCTGCGCTCCCCGCGGGCTCAGCCGCGGCGCCGGGCGGGGGGACCGGATCCTGCCCCTGCCGCCGGGGTCGCCGCGCTGGAACACGCCCGGGCGCGGCGGCGCTGCCGCGGGGCCGGGCGGAAGGGAAGGAGAGGAGGACGGGCGGGCTCCCTCCCCGCGGGGCTCCGCCGCCCCTTGCCGAGCCCCGTTGGAGAGGGAACCGGGGCGGGGGAGCGGTGGGGCGGGAGCCAGCGCTGTCGTTCCCGCGAGCCGCCGTCGCCGGGAGGGTTTTTCCCAGAAAAGAGCTCCGGACTCGAGTTTTTTTGGACACAGCCAGCGGCTCTCCCCCATCCCCGTCCGGCGCTCGGCTCTCTTCGTTACTTCCCTCCGCGGCGGTACGGGGAGGGGCGGCACGGGGTCCGCGGGTGGAGCGGCGAAAGGGTCTGAAGCAGATGCTGCTGCAGATGGGGGGGGACCGTCGGGGCAGGGCGACCGCCGCTCCCCGGTTCGCTGTCTGTGCGCCGTGCCCAGCTATGCTGTGCCGCGGGAGGCTCCCGTGCCTGCGCGGGGACACCGGAGGAGGCGGTGGCGCTGACCGGCCCTTGCTTTCTCCCCGCAGAGCAACAAGATGTTGAATTACAGCCCCTCGGGTGTCGGCGGGTGCCTGCTGGACAGGAAGGCGGTGGGCACCCCGGCCGGCGGGGGTTTCCCCAGGAGGCACTCTGTCACCCTGCCCAACTCCAAGTTTCACCAGAACCAGCTCCTCAGCAGCCTGAAAGGGGAGCCGGCTCCCATGCTGGGCCCCCGGGAAAGCCGCTTCCGGGACCGCTCCTTCTCGGAGGGCGGCGAGCGCCTGCTGCAGCAGAAGCAGCCCGGGGGACAGGTTAACTCCAGCCGCTACAAGACGGAGCTGTGCCGCCCCTTCGAGGAGAACGGTGCCTGCAAGTACGGCGACAAGTGCCAGTTCGCCCACGGCATCCACGAGCTGCGGAGCCTCACCCGCCACCCCAAGTACAAGACCGAGCTCTGCCGCACTTTCCACACCATCGGCTTCTGCCCCTATGGGCCGCGCTGCCACTTCATCCACAACGCGGAGGAGCGCCGTGCCGTGGCGGGGAGCCGGGAGCCCGCCGTCACCGACAGACCCCGCCTGCAGCACAGCTTCAGCTTCGCCGGCTTCCCCAGCACTGCTGCCAGCGGGCTGCTGGACAGCCCCACTTCCATCACCCCACCGCCCATGCTGAGCGCCGATGACCTGCTGGGCTCCCCTACCTTGCCTGACTGCGCCAGCAACCCCTTCACCTTCTCCAGCCAGGAGCTGGTCAGTCTCTTTGCCCCCAGCATGGGGGTGCAGGTGCCCAGCGGCAGCTCCCCCACCACCTTCTTGTTCAGGCCCATGTCTGAGTCTCCCAACATGTTTGACTCGCCGCCCAGTCCTCAGGACTCCCTCTCTGACCAGGAGGGCTATCTGAGCAGCTCCAGCAGCAGCCACAGCGGCTCAGATTCCCCTATCCTGGACACCTCAAGACGTCTTCCCATCTTCAGCAGACTCTCCATCTCTGACGACTAATCTGGGGTTTCCTCTTGCTCCCCCCCACCTCTATTACAATGTTAAGCTGAACTCCCCCCACCCTGTCCCCAGTAGACTGAGCTGGATGTTAACTTGTCCACCTGCCTGCTGTAGACCCACTGGCTTAAACCTTAAGTGCCAAATTACGATGAAAGCAATAACGTTTACAAAATTAGTGCCTTTTTAACACTTTCACTGTGACTGTATTACCTCTCCAGCTGCAGAGGGCACCAGCAGCTCTGTGCACTTCCAGATGTGCAGGAAATGTCCGGAACCAGCTCCCTCCACTGGCCATGTACTGCATCGCCCTCTCCCAGTCCCTTCCCAACTGGCCAGTTTCTGCTAGGTTGCAGGCATGTGGACAAGCATTAACATCTAGTCCTCTTTCTCCCCCTCCCCTTAAAGACTAATCTTGCCTGGATCAGCTCAGGTCTGCGGGAAGAAAAGCTGAGAACGGACAAAGATTGTAACATGAGTGGGACTTCAACTGGGAGGAAGAAAACAAAAAAGAAGACAAAAACCAGATGGACAATGAGAGACTTTATTTTGGTGCTAAAAGTTTCCCCGTGTGTTCATGTGACATCTTAAAACAAATAAAGAAATAGAGGGGGTGGGGCCGACAGAAGTCATTCCACACACACACACACAAGTTCGTGTAAACAAAGTTCCAGTAGACATAGCTTTAATGGTTTTGCTCTAGAGTACTTTAGACCTATCTTAGAGCACTCACGCCAAGCTTTTTATTATTTTTTTCTGGGTTTTTAATTTTGTATAACTTTTCAGAAATTGGAGAGCAAATTTTGCTTGTCACTGCACAACAATATAAAAAAGCTTATTTAACTTATCAAAACGTATTTATTGCCGAAACCTATGCTTTTTTGTTAATTTTGTTCATATTTATCGGGATGATGAATCCATAGAATATATTCTTTTATGTTTAAATTATGATCTTCCATATTAATCTTAAGATTGTGAAGTGTCTTTTCCTTTTTTCCCCACAGTTTAATATATTATACTACAATGACATTTTTTGTAACTTTACACTTTTTTTGGTTATTTTATTTTAAAAAATGAAAAATTAATTTAAAAAAATGCAAAAACTGTGTTTGGATTATTTATTTTAGAATTCCCCCCCCCCTTTTTTTTTGTGTTGGACTGCAAATTGAGTTAATATGCTTCTTTGCCTTTCCTCTTCTCTTCCCCTCCCCTGGGTCTTGCCTACCTGGGCTTTAGAATGTACATGCCTGAGCTCTGTTGCGAGACAGTGTGGAAGGAAGACCTTTTTTCTTCCTCTTTTTGTATAGATTCTTCAAGGAGAAAAGCCTTGGGCTCAAAGTGCCTATCTGAAGACATTCCAAATACAGTTTGTCTTTGCATTTCTGTATTCCAAGTTTGGAGTTTTCCTTGCCAAGGTGAATGGGACTGGCACAAAGAGAATAATGAATGTAATTTTTTTTCCCCCCCTGTTACTGTTCACTACATTGCTTTTTCTTCCTCTTTGTGTGAGTTTATTTAAAAGAGAATCTCTTTTGTAACGACTGTTTGCAGTTTAAATCAATAAACCCCAAGTTTTTTCAAGAAACTGACAGTGGAGCTGGTTTTACTTACAAAATCAAGGGACTGGTTTTAGACAACCACTCAAATGCAGATAACTTCCCTCCTCTGGACACCTTCTCTCTGTTCAGGTACCCCTCCATCATTCCTCACTGATTCAGTGGGTCAGCCCTGCAAGCATGTGGGTGCACAAGTCAATGTCAACAATACCTGATGTGACCTAACCCTTCTGGCCTCTAACCTTTTCTGTCTTACAGAGTCCTCCTCCCATCTTGAGTCGCTCAGTCTGTTCCTACAAACTTCTTTCTGATCAGTGTAGCTTAAATCTTGGGTTGGCTTTTGTTGGTGCTGTGCCTGGTGTTCCTGCACAGCCCCTTTCCCCTCGGAGAGCCTGTGTGTGTTCTGAGTGAGGCTGAAGTGAGATGTTGAAGTGGTACTGATTTCCCAGTTTGGGCCTGGCTTGTTTGTGATACCGTTCCACTTTGGCAGAGCAGCTTTTTGGTGTTTTGCATGGCAGAGGAACATGGACCCCCAGCAAAGTCTTGGTGTTAACGCAGATCATCCCACTGTTGCATTCAAGCCCCTGTACCCCTTGGAAGTATCGGCAATCCCAGAAATTTCTGAAGCTGGTGTTCTTGTTTAGGGACTCTTCTTTGCCAGCACTGCTAGTGGTGTTGTCTTGTGTTTTTACCATTGAGCTTGCCTCTGGAGCAAGCTTGGCGCTCTTCTTCATCTGAAACTGTTCCAGCTCTCTTCCAAATTGGGGGTGGAATATTGTTACCGAACCACTGATCCTTCAGCTGTCTTGACATGCCTCAACGTTCCGGAGAGACATTTCCTAATTCATGTTGGAAAAATTCTTGCCAAACCAAAGCTGCAGGATACCTCAAGGCTTTCACTGATGTACCTTCCCTGCTGTTGGCTTTGTGCAACACCCTTTCTTGTGTGGTCTGGCAATAAAGGCAAGCTAGGTGGAGGAAGGGTAGTGGAACAGGAGTGTGGCTGGTAGCAGCTGATTCCCATGACGGTGCAAAAGCTGTATGGGGAGTTTGTGCAGCAGATGCTAACATAACTAGCATACAGTGCCTGAAAGAAGAGCCTTGGGCACAGCCCCAGTGCTGCTCAATGGCCTTCAGATACCTTCTCCTGACCACAGCCTTGCCCCTGGGTGCAAAAGGCAATGGAGTCCACGTGAGAGATGGGCTTCTGCCTGGAAGACCTGTGCATGGCTGCAGCAAATGCCTGGGCCTGCCTCCTTCCTGGCCACTGGAAGCAGAGCCATCGGCCCCTGAAGAGCGAGGCATATCTGATCTGGAGGGGATCCCAAGTTACTGTAGAGTGTGCATGTGGAGCATGGAGTTTGAAACTGCTCGCTTCCTCTCTGGACTTTCCGCGCAGCTCTTCAAACAAATAGTCTTTGCCCAGTTAATAATTGATGAAGAAAATAGCTGTATTAGTTGCACAGTGCTGTTGGTATGACAAACAACTAACAACTGGGAAGCTGTGCTAAAAGTAGGTCTTCACTCACAGTACTTGTGTACTTCCCTTGGCCTTCTCGTGCACTGGTTCTGGGAAGGCAGCATCATTTTTCTCTTGTGAGTTTATTAATGATAAATGCTCTGTCACTGGGTTTTGCTTTTTGAAACTAACCATGAGCTAGGTCATGCAGGGGATAGAGAAGAGCAGAACAGGCAGCATCAGAAGTTTATTTTCTGTAATAGTTTGAGAGAGAGAGAGAGAGAGCACATGAGAGCCTCCAGCAATGATTTGCCTGATCTGATACCATTAGTATTCATTGCATCTTGGGCATATAGCAGCAGCTAGTCTGCAGGGCCTTCTGCTTCCTTGGATTTACCATGGATGAGTTGTCCATGCTCTTTCTCGTAGGGTTAGCAACTGTGTCCCCTAGCAGTTCACTGTGGCTGGTAATAGCCTAGTCAAGGGTCAGAGAGGTAAATAGCCTTTTCTGCCATTATGGTTTTCAGACACATGTGCCGCTGACTTGAGGGCTTCTCCATGCTTTGGCTCATTGATTTAAGCACACAGGATTCTCAGGGTGGCCAGAAAGAAAGGGCTAACCCGTGCCAGGGCAGAGAGAAGGACCCCCAAGGACAAGATACCTGTTGTCCAATGTAAGGTGGCACGGCAGAGCGTGCCTCAGTATGCTTTCCAGGTTGCACTTACAGCTCTTACTGTGGGGCAGGGGGACACCTACAGTGGCTCTTGCTGCTCCTCAAGTACTTTTTGTCATGGATGCTTCCTGTGGGCTCCTTGTGGACTGGGTCCACACCTCTGGGCTGCAGGCATTAGCTGTCACTTATTTTTTGGCTTCAGAGTCAATCAACTCTGGTGCTATCCACCTTCAACATGTCTAGCTGTCTTTGGAAATTACAGGCAGCATGTACGGCTGCCTGTGCCATTTGTCTCTTGGTAAGGAGTAACGCAATGCCTTTGATCTGCAGGGCTCCAGGTGGCTTAGATCCCACTCCAGTAGCTGCCTCCCTCCTTTGTAATTCCTACAACAGCGGTAGGTGTCCCAGCAACTGTACTGGCTGCTCCCTTGCTATGGGCTAGATGCGGCTTTTGTACCAAAACATCTTCAGTTCTGCAGTTGGGGACTGTAAAAACAGAAAATCCTGAAATTCTCTGTAGGTGAGGAGTGCAAAGTCGTATAGGGTTTCTTTGTTGTTGTTTTTAAAGGCAGTTGGGAACTTTACTATCTAGTTTTGGCCAGCCTTTGTTTAGCATCACTTGTATGTAGGCATGGTGTGCCAGATTGCAAGTCACAATAAATACCATTTAGAAAAAAAACCCCAAAACACTCCCACCTTCCTGGTCCTGACAGAATTTGCCTCATCAACATAGTCAGGAAATTAGGAGGCAGAGAGGGAAAGAACTTGGAGAAGTGGAGAACAGTAGAAATATGCCTGGAGGACTGTTATAAACTGGTTCGAATTTTCAGTCTGTGCTGTTACTGTGCAGGGGAGGGCAATGATCTGCGAATGGGACTTGGAGCTGCCCTTGCAAATCATGTTGGGAACACTGGGCTCTGCCAGGACTTGCATGGCAGAGGGGAGGTGGTGGTGTAATGACCATTAGAGACTGGGAGCCGGGGAAGAGCTAGAGATCACGTCCACATAGCATGGGGTTAGCAAGGGTGACAGCCATGCTGGCTCGAGCCTGAAGACTTCTTAATTAATGGTGGTTGGATGCATGAAGGCTGACAAACTAGGTCTCTCCAGTGAGGCTCAGGAGCAGCGGTGTTGAGGGGGAGGTCTGGATAACGTATCCTGCTGGATACTATCTGATGACTATGCCCAAGGATACGAATGAGTATTAAGATGCAGTAGTAACATACAAAAACCACAGCATCCACTTTACACTTGCTAATTGCTGCAATTTGTGTGGCCTGCATTGGGGAAAGCTAGCATGTGCTTGGGTCTGGAGAAAAGAGGCTTTGGCAGAAGATGCAGAGGTCAGTGTGTGAGCAAAGAGGCTCCTGGTGCTGGAGGTGTTGCAGGGTCTGAAGGCTGCAGAGGTGTCCAGGGGCGGCACTGGCACAAAAGCAGAGCCCCAATACCTGCCTGGGAGGGACAGAGGGGCTGGTGCTTGAGAGAGGCTCCTCATGCCCTATGTAACAACAGGCAAACGTCAAGATGTGTGGTCCTGTAACCCACAGTGGGGCTGGGGGAGCAGTTCTGCTGCGGGGAGGTGGTGTGATGGGGGACCAGGTGCTCTGGTCACAGGCGAAATTGTGGTGAATGAAGTTAAAACAGGCAAAAAACATTAAAGAGTGAATAATGGTGCCTTCCTTATCTGGACCCCACAGAAGAGGGGTCAGGAGGAGCTCACAGCAGAAGCAGTTTGAGGGGCATGAACCAGCCACACAAACAGGAGGAAAGCAGCAAAACTCATGTTGGGAAGGAGTTCAGCTGGGAGGAAGGGGCGACAATGTCACAGAGGGTCTTTCTGGGGCTGTGAACACCAGGAGGGACATCAAGACTGGCTCGGTGGGGATGCTGCAAATGTCTACCGGGAACTCATGGAACAGCCCTTGCGCTCGAGGCCGAGTTCAGCCCAAAGTGTTAGAAGATGATTCTGCCTGGTGATGTAAAATGTCCTTTGTTTGCAGGCTCTCTGGCCCGTTAAGCAATGCCTGTTCCTCACAAAGCCGACACTTATTCCCTAGAATACTTTCAGCGCAAAGGAAAAAAAAAAAGGTCCTCTAAGACACCCTAAACCAATACCTGCTGTGACTAAGCCCTGTGGGCAGCTCCGCAGCTGATTTATATCCTCCCCCTCCAAACTGAAGGGGTTAGAGTGGAAACAGACGCGCGTTAAACATAGCCGAGGGCAGCGAGCAAGACAGCTCTGCAGTGAGGCGGGGAGAAAGCGGGGCTGCGGGGCGGCTGCTGCCAGGCGTGATGCCGGTTCGGGTTTCCTTGTAGGCAGAACAGAGCTCCTTTTGGCTGGTGCAGCTTTATGGGCTCGCCTGGGTTTATTATACTGCAAATGTTTTGAATTCCACATCTTAATTTCCAGAGAGGCTTTGCTTAACTTTTTGCTGCTTTTTTTTACCCGGGTTTGATTTTTTTTTTCTTTACTACCACTGCCTTAACCTCTTCTTTTTGACTGGGTTTTGGTCAAAGCTGCCGTTTTCTGAGCAAACAGAGGACTGGAGTTCTCCCTGCCTGGACTCCAGCTGCAAATTAATCTCTTTTCATAGTTTCGTTTTATGTCCACCCACTATCCCCACCACATTAACTTAGTCAACACATGGAAGTGAAATTTTTCCATGCAGGATCCCGCGGGTTGTAAGGCTGTGTGGAGCACGTGACTGCCAGCTACAGAGTTTTCTTGCACCTCTGGGTGGAAGGAAGTTTCCTCATCCCCCACATCTGTGAGCGATTGTTGGTGTGATGTGAAAAGTTTTAACAACTGGACTCGGTGGAAACATTTCAGGGTTTGGCATTTCTCTATTTAAAGTTCTACTACACTGGCTGGGCGGAGGCAAAGCCATAGGTATGGTGTGTTTGCAGTACCTCCGATGCTACCAGAGCACCAGTCAGCAATTGAGGCATTCAGACGTTTTCCAGTGGAGCCGTTCTGTCTCTGTGGGGTTTAACTCCTGCCCAGAGAGGACAGAAAGTGCAAGCGACGATGATGCTGTCAAAGATGGATGGAGTCTGCTTGGCCTATGTAGTAGAAGCACTTTGTACTTCCACATGATGCCTTTCACGCATGGGCCTGGGAGGACTTTACAGGTATTTTGGACACTTGGCAAATATAACTGTGCCTATTCCACAGGTTTTAAACCCCCATTAGTTATACAACTCCTAAGTAAAGGGGATTGTCCGGCAGTGGCACAGTATCAGAGAAAGAGCTGCAAAAATAATTTAGGACTCCTGATACTTTTTCTCCTGTCTTAGTCTCCAGGCAACAGCAAATATTTCTCCTGAATGCTTGGGATGAGCAGATGCCAACGTTGATTCACAGGAAAAGGATGTAGCCACGCAAGCAGTAGAAATGTTTGGGATGGTAGCCACGGCCCCTAAGGAGACATTAAGCAATATGGAACAAATGCCAATGAAGTTATTTCTTGAAGTTCTTGCTGTGTTTTCTATAAAGAGATTTCTTGAGCAATCTTATGTGGGAGCCACCGTGATTTACCTTTATTATACCTACATGGAGAGAATATACTGGGTTTCACAGCTCTGGAGATGGTGCAAGGGCTTTTGGGCACTAGCAAAGTCCAAGTTTACCAAGAAGTTACAGTCAAAAGAAATGAAAAAAGGTTTTGTTCAAGGCCAGCATCAGAGTGTAAAAGGTACACTTTTGCTTGGAAAAAAGAAGGGGCTGAAAATGTGCAAAGAGCCTCCCTGTCTATTTTCTCTTGGCTTCAGATCTCCTGCGCTGTGTTTACAAATAACCCCATTTTCCCCATGATTAGACTTACAAATTTATCGTGGATTGAAAAGTTGAGAACAAACCTAATTCAGCTCCTTTTGAGGGTCCCCAGCCAAAAGAGCTAGGGGAGCTGCGGAAAATAGTTTTCCTCTAAGTTTAGGTAATGTAGCTTTGGATTCATGGACTGAATCTGCTGACCAAGATATTTTCCTTCTTCCGGCACTTTTCTGACCAGAAAAACACTTTCAATGTGGATGAAAACAGAGCTGGAGATGTTTTAGAAACATTTGAAAGTTTATTTCCAAAGCGAGCAGTTTGTAAGAACTTGAGGGAAGGCAGCTGGGGGAGGCCAGCGGTCTCGTGATAGAGGCTGGAGACAGGTGGCCCGTGGGGTTATCAGTGTATCATCCAGGTTGGCAGGGACTTCTAGTGAGTCATCCAGACCTTCACTCTTAACTATGACGGAGATGATCTCATTATCCCCAAACCACCTCTCAGGCACGGAGAGTTGTCTAGCGATAGCCTTGAATGTCTCCAGCGCCAACATGTCCATGGCATTCCCTTGTCAGGGGGTTTCAGCAGTCAGGCTATTTTAGACTCTCTATATGTAGCCCAATACTTAACCTGAATGTCTCCTACAGAGGTTTGTGGCCATTAACTTTGTGTCCCATCCCCTTTGGTTAACGAGGCTGGAGCCTGACTTGCAGGTGAAGTCCCTGCAGAATGGCACATGTGGTTTCACCTTTCAGCTTTCCTGACAGCTGCGCTCTTCCCCAGCCTGTTCCCCGGGGATCTGCTTTTCCAAACCTTTCCGCTCCTCTCTTCCTATGCCTGCTCAAAAATAGGATGTCCTAACCCCACCCTGGACTTTCATTTTCAGCCTGGTTCCATTTTCCCTAATGCTGTCCTGCCTCTGGTTCTTGTGGAGGCAAATTCAACCTGCCTGGCCTAATCTGTGATGAAGACAGGAGAAAAGCATTACATTGAATTATGCTGTTTCTGCCAGGAATGCAATGGGATACAGGGCTTGACCTCTTGTCACAGCATTGTGCTGCCAGCCAGGGCCCTGCCCTGGAACTGGGAGGCGTCCTGGCTCCCCTCATACAGCCTGGCGGTTCTTGGGACTTTATCCCCACTGGGTTGCATGTATGGATATGCCTGTATGTGTGCATAATATCTAGCTCTGATATTAGCACTGTGCTCCATGGCACGCCGGATCCTTGGACAGCCGCCCTGTGGTCAGGCTGGGCAGCCCAGGGCCCCGCCAGCACGCCCAGAGGAAGCCATGCTCCTGTGCCTTCGGTTTTCCTTCCTGAGGGAGAGACACTCATCCCTGTCCCTGGGGAATGTAAGCTTTGAAACGAGTTGATTTGTTTCCTCTTATCATTATCTTGATTTACATACATTACAGTGCTTAACAGTGGTCATAAAATTACCTGGCCTTAAAAAAATTAAGTGGCAGCATTTGGCCCTGCGACCTCCCTGATCAGCTCCTTTCCAACAGGCAAACGTGCAGTGGGAAGAGAAAGAATCCCTTCTTGTTCGTCACAAATGTTCATCTCCCTTTTGTATCACGAGCAAGCTTGCCTGGTTTCCGACTATTGGTCGGTATAGAAAAGTACAGCAACCGTGTGCTGCTTCACTGTTCTGAATAATGCTGTCGAGTTATTTAAATCAACTAAACCATCCAGCATCCTTCACCAGTGGCCACCACGTCATTAATATTTTAGAGCCAAGTTCTGTCCTTGACAAAGCAGTGATGATCCTCTTTCAGGGATGTTGGATCACCTGTGGGTGTACTGCAAGTAAAATATTTTCTCTAGCATCTGTCTCATTTGGAAGCTGAAAGGGAGGCTGGCTGGTTTTATGAACCTCTCTTGACCTGTGTTCGGATTTCAGCAATGTGGACCTGGTTTCCAATTGTGGTAAAGAAAAAAGGACACATTAGATGCCTAATTTATCCAAAGGAAAAAAAAAAACAATAAAATCTTATTTTATTTGCTAAAAACAGAAACTATGAATCGAAATGCCCATAAGGAGTAGATGAGCTGGACAACCAGCAATATCAGATAGACACTTTTCCAGCAATAGTACCTGCACTTTATTTCTGTCAGCAAGTTGGATAGGATGGTACAGATTCTTGGGTCCTTCATACTCCTGACTCCAAGAGGGAGGGGTAACCTGTAACACTGTTTCCTATCATATCTCTGGTTTATTGTCCATAAAAACCTTCGCCCTTTGGGTCATGCTATTTATTTCCTCCAACAATCTTTATAAGAAGCCTTACCAAAATTGGTGTAAAAAGATGGTTGACCCACAGCACGCTTATTAGATCATCTTTATCTGCTCTTCCACTATTTTTCTCTTGTGTATGACTATGTCACCACAAGCAACATGATTAGCAATCAAAACCACTTGGGCTGATAAGACTATAACATAACCTTGTGTCCCACAAGCAATTAAGCCTTGAGCGCCCCAGGAAAGTGAGCAGAGGAGGGCCTGAGGCATAGGGGGGTGAAGTCAGAGGGCGTCAGATGGGGTTTTTGGTTTGGTTCGCATACAAAGGCCACTTGATGCTTTCTCAGTAGCACTGTGGGCAACAGGGGATATGAGACGGGCTTCAAAAGGTGCGACAGGCAGCAACCTGTCTGGAATGGGCTCATGCTTGGCAGCGGGCAGGAGACGGCTGGGCACAGCCACTGCATGGGGCTGACCCTTGGTGGGAGGCCGCTGCCTTCAAGTGGGAGAGAAGAGGCTCTTTGCCCCCACCGCAATGGTCACTGGCTCCGGCAGAGGCGAGCAGGCAGCCCGCCATGGCCACCTCAGTACCAAGGGGTGCTGGAAGCGGAGGTGGTGGGGGGCAGCTGAGGCAGAGTGAACACTGCCCGTTCACTGAGGCCAGCCTAAGCAGCTGGAGCAGGCTGCTGGCAAATGAGGATGAAATGCTTGTTTAGCTTCCTAGGTGTGCTTCCTCCTCCTGCCTGCAGCTCTGCTCTCCACCCAGCTCTCAAAGCACCTGCTCCCTGAGCCCAGGGCTGTCACACGCTGCTCACTGGGGGCACCTCTGCCTGTGCCTTCCCCGGGGAGAGATGGAGCAGTGAGATGTGTGCTGTCTCTCCCTCTGGCTAAACCAAAGGATTTAAATTTCCCCCAACATGTAGACAAGCCACTTGTCTCCTGGCCCTGTAGGTCGCCAGCTTTATTGGGAGTCAGAGACCGGCAGGACCTTGTCAGGAGACAAGCTGGAAGCCCACCAAGTTCCTGCAGCCTGCTGAAATGGGGAGCTCTGGTCCTGCGAGGTGCCCACCTCAGGCTTTGCCTCCCTTGTTCTTTGCAGGGCCAGGACCTCATATCCTTCATGTGGTAAAAAAGCTCATAATGCGTTACTTTCTAAAAGGCTGAAGAAGTGCAAAGGGTATGCTGAGTTCATCTCCTTTGGGGGATGGAAAAAACCCAACGCCCTTGCATTGCGGTAAGTACCGTCCTAGCCGACCTCTCCTCCTCACTGTGAAGGCTGCGGGCTTGTGTGATTCTCACAGACAGCACAGATCATGCCTTTGCCAGGTCAGGATTTTGCTGCTACATTAACACACAAGCACTGCATGTCCCCCCTGGGTCCTAGAGGATTTATTTAGTAGGGAAATCAGCTCTTTCTTCATTAAAAACTGGTAGAGAGTGGGGTTTAAGATGATAATTTGTGTAATTAGGATTTTGAAAAGGTACGTTATTATCCTTTTTCTGGTACATAGAGATTAACTGTGAAAAGGCCAGAGCTGGCAGAAGTGTGGATTACTTAAATTTTTGCATATTTGTTCCGAGTGGTCCCACTGGTAGGATTAGGGCTGCTATGACTCTTTCCCATGGCTGGCAAGGAGGGGTGGCAAGGGATCCAGCCTGTTCCTCTGCTCTAAGTGAAATACAAAAAGTAAATAAGAAGCACGAATGCTCAAAATGTAAAGTCCAGTTCAGCTGCAGGTAAAGGCAATGTACAAACTCCTTTTCAGTGCTCCATGTCACACAGAACTGTTGTCTGGTCCTGAACTGTTATCATTTGGCCTGCTTGTAAAACCAGGAAGAGAGGAAGAAACTGCAATTCAGGACCGAGCATCTGATCAGCATGGAAACAAGATCTGGTGGGGGCTGGAGCCTTCAAATACAGCCAAGGGCCCCCAGCTCGCAGGCTGTGCTAGATTTCAGGTTCTTCCCAAATGCAGTGGGAGTACTAGATGAGGGACAAGCAAAAAAACTCCTCCAGAAACTGACGGTACTTTGTCCAGCTCTGAACAGCTGTTTTGCGACCTGCTTTTACCCACTTTGTACAAGGTTAAACAAAATTTTAAATTAAAAAAAAAAAAGAGTGAAATTGAGATCCGGAAAAGAATCAGAAAGTCCCAAACAAGCATGTTTTTGACAGAGGAACTGGATTTTTGAACCCTGGTGCTGTTTGGCCTTTCAGGTTGTCAGCAATCTGTTGCATGCTGAGCACAGAGGACAGTGCAGTGGAAACAGCTATTAAGCAGTGAGAGCCTTATCGAGGCACTGTACCAGGAAACGCACCACTTTCTTGGCTACCTCATGCACGATACTATGGTTAAGCCCAACAGCATACCTCATCATAACATGTGCCTTATCGACCTCACTATCTGATGACAACAGCAGCCTTCAGGAGACCAGACTGACATCATCCAAAACCTCAGTAGTTCAGAGCAAAGGCTGAAGTATGTAGCTAGGCTACAAGCTGTGCTTGATGGTGTTGATCTGTTTGTACTGAACTTGCAGGCGCTTTGTTAGAAGAAAAAAAACGAACCCAAGCAACTTTTTCAGAATGTTTCTCACAGGCTATCATGCCATATAGCAAAGAAATGCAGCAAGCAGAGGAGGTTTTTGTCCTCAGCACGTGGAAAAAGTCTGCTTCGCAGCTTTCTGCAGTTTTGAGATGGGGGAAAAAAAGCCCGAATCAAAAAACTGTCACTGCCTGGAGGAGAGAAACGGTGCCACTTGTGATGTGGTACTGAGTCCCATTCCCAGCTGACCCACATATAGTTGTATGTGGCTGTGAGGTTTGGGTTCATCTCGTATCAGAGACAGCAGCCAGCTGTTGATCCAGCCGGAGCTCTGAATCTCCAGTTCCTAAACTTTGAGATAGCTGGTTCACAGTCACATTGCCAGGCTCCTTGTTTGGTTACTGCTGATTCACCATGGCAAAGCATGCTGGCTTTGGCCTCCTGGGCTCCTTTCTGTCATTTAAGAGGAGGAGAATTTCTGCAGTCACAAAAATAAGAAACAGAAAAGAAAGTAGGCTTTTCTTGTGTAATAGTCACCAGACTGCTCTGGTTTTAATTTGCTCTCCCTGTCCTGGGTTCTTCAGAACACCTTCTCTCATTTACGTCAGCATAGATTTACCACACCCCACTTATTTCAGACCTGGATAGCACCATGGAAAAAGATTACCAGCCTTTTGGAGCTGCTGCTTTATGTCTTGGACAAAAGACGATCAATATAGGGCCATACAGATTTGGGAACTGCCCTTGTATTTGTACAGCACCTAGCACAACTGAACCTACTCCTGCTTGGAGCTGTACTACGAAATTGTTCTTAAAAACCCCTGCTTTTAGTGTCTAGGTTTTGGGTTTTGTTTGGTTTTTTTTTTAATTGCAATGCAAGCTTTCAGAGGGAAATGAAGCCGGATTTAAATGCTGAATGCATGCATAGCAACAAGAGGAGGGCCATCCAGCACATGGATGCTAAGTGTCCTTTTACAGCCCTCATTCAGACCCAGCACCCACTTCCCCGGGGCAATGCATGGCTGGTAGGCGCTGCTGCCTGCTGTGACCCCGGGCAGGGGAGCACCCCTTCCGTGCCTCGGCACTCCCCACTGTTCTCTGGAGTATTTTGAGAGGGAGTATTTTGAGATGTCCGCATCTGTTACATGGATTCATGGAACTGGAGAGGGTGGGCTGTGGAAGGGTGGCGGGAGTTGGGAGCTACCACAGGGGCCAAGCTCTCTGCTGATGCTACATCCCTTCTCCCAGCGTGGGAAAGTGAGGTGGCGCAGGGCTCAGGCAGCAGGTCCTCTCTGTATATCTGCCAGAACAAAGTGAATCCCTTGAGAGAATAGCTGAAAAGACTGGTTCAAGCTGATGCGTCTGGTGGATGCTGGTTTGCTATCTTCTCCCCCTGCCCCAGATGACCAGGACAGGCAGGGCAAGTGCTGGTTGGAGGAGCTGCAGGCAGGCCACCGCCTGGGAGCCCCATGGGAACTGGCTTGCAAAACTGGCCTCCGCCTTCCAGGACAGTAATTGCATCTTCACCGTGCTCTCACTATGCTCATAAACTGCGGGTTTCTTACTCTCCCATCACACCCGCCTATCTCCAGCAGTGGTGAGGACAGTATGACTAACCAGCCAGATTGCAAGTGTGAGCTGCTTCAGCAATGTGTAAAGGTTTTGTTGTCACAGTGCATGTTGAGGATACGTGCATGGGAATTACCTGGCATATGTCTGCTTTTTTCATTCTCCTGAACCCAAGTACAACACATAAGTTATCTGGAGCTTATCAAAGACATCTCCTAGCCCCAATAAAAAAGCAAAGCTAGAACTTTAAGGAAGAGATGCCCTGAATATTTGGCCCCTTAAACTGCTATAAATCTTTTCTATTACCAAAGAATTGAAAACTACCCAAGAAACAAAAAGAAAAAGATTTTTTTTTATTTTTTTATTTTTTTTTTTTACTGAGTCAGGGAAGGCCTGGCTCAAGGGAAGGGCTGGAAAAGAGATCTGGTGGAAATAAGACTTGCCCCTTCAGAGATAAATCCAGCTGTGTCATGGGACTGTGGGAAGCCTCCCAGAACAACTGTAGGGAGCTTAAAGTGGTTTTTGAGGCATCCTGTTAATCTCCATTTTATTGAACATATTTTTTGGTCTTTATGAACTTTAAGGGCCACTGAGAATGCAATCTGCCATAGGGGGAAGGCTTACAGAAAGACTTGACTAGAAGATGGAATACTTTTAAAATGTCTTCTCCTACAATGCTCTCTAAAATATTCCTCATCTGAAGCTCACTTGTTTTTTCTCTGCCCGATGTGTACATCCTTGACACTTACCTGGCCCTGCTATATTATTCAGTTAGTGGTTTGGTTGATTTACACCTATTATTGCTAAAAATATTATTTAAAAAACAACTTTTAAATAAACAGCACAGTGGGAGGTGGTTGGGATAGGGGTTTGGTAAAAAATACAGGTGGAGTTTTTCAGTTTTAGAGACAACTTCTGGTCCTGCTTTCCTGCAGAGGAAGAGCCTTTGAATGGCTCTTGTGAAATATGCTGATGGTCTGAGCATCCACATCACCAACTCCCCATGACAATTGCCACCGATTGACCACTTGCTGGCTCTCTGCAGAGCAGCCCAGGAATGGATGAGTCATGGAAACTGAATTCCCCTTCACTCTGGCTGCCTCGCCAGGCCCTCCGAAGGAGCTGCATTGACAACAGATGAGAAAAGTCAGCACTGCTTTTTTCCTGCTGTGAAACATTGATCAAACGAAGTTCTCCTGCTTCCATGGACATCAAGGCAGTGTTTTTCATGAGTGTTACCTGAATAATGTTGTATTAAGAGAACATCTCAAGTAGCACTGGGCACAGTATTTTGCATAGATAATTGATTCTGTGCTACTTCAGGCCAGCAAAAAATGTGTCGAATTTGCAAACAGCTTTAGAAGAAAATGTTCCAAACCGTTGCCATTCTTAGGTGCAGCAGTATCTAAGCACTGCTTTTCATTTTAGAATGATTTTTTGAAATCGGGTTTGATTCCATTTTAATAATTTATAAATTAAACAATCCTCTTGAGGGGAAAAAAAAGAAAAAATATCAATAAAAGAACAGATGATTAATCACTGGGTGCTTTTCTGAATAGAGAATGACTATTTGAGGGGACGAAAAGCAGGTTCCATTCAATGAGGAAACTCAATTCTTTTTATTTGAGATCTGCCTGGAACATTAATCAATTATTCACACAGCTCTGCTACTGCAGCTCAGATATAAATACCAATGAGCCCAAACAGGGAGGTATTCAGAATTCCCCTTGAGGTATTCTCAAGTGAAAATAACCCCCAAAATTAAAATGTGTGAGTTTAAAAAGTTTAAAGAAACTTTTTTCTCGACAGCAAGTTGCATATTGAGAGAAAGAAGCATGAGTTCTGCCTGAACACCAGCCCTTTGCCTTTGCCCTTGCCCTCTTGTTTGCCCTGCATGCAGGAGGCAGCACACATGGCCTGATGCAGGCACCGGTAGCTGCGTGGGATCTGTGCAGGTGAGTCATGGCTGCCCACAGCACCTGCCTCCCTCCCTCCCTCCCTCCCTCCCTCTG
>WKFP01013688.1:97330-183716 GCA_011057875.1 Pterocles orientalis
AACGGTTTAAAAAAAAAAAAAAAAAAAGAGACATGTCACAAGTATTTCATAATCCAGAAAAGATTTACCAGCAGAGGCTTACGGTTGACCAGAAACGGACAGGCTCTGACCGGGATTTGGTGTGAAGGGAGCCTGTAGCCCGTCATTCCTGGGTATGGTCGGTAAAGGTGAACTCCAGGAGGATGCCTCTGTGGAGCAACCAGCATCCAACACACAGGTGCTGGCCGTGTGAGGGAGCTGGATGCGAGGAAGGGGCAGCCATGGTTTGACTTCACTATCACCCATGTTTTTCTGCACTGGGCTTGACTGCTGTTAGGCCTTTCCCATCCACACAAACCCTGTACGTACACAAAGTCTTATTAAGAACGGGTTGGTCTGAATGTTGACACATGTTTTGGGGGAGGGAAACCTTCTTTTAGCTGAACTCCTTCATCCACCTCTAGTGGCTCCGCTGCCCCAAGAAAGGGCCGTTCTCATTCACTTCTTTCACTGCAGTTAATTACTAAATCTGAGCAAGCCTGTCCTCGGGAGCTGGTAGTTCCCTTAATCTCTCTGTTGCTAGGGCATGCCGACATGCTCCACTGGTACCAGTTCCAGCGTGATGTGGGGGATTGTGGAAAGAAAGGGAAAAGGGCTGATCAAAATTAAAGAAGCTCTTTTTGATGAGGCTGAGAAGTTCACAATGGGGGAAAGCACAGAGTGAATGATAAGGCCTAATGGAGCTCATTAAATTGGGGCAAGCTGAGCAGAGTTATCTTATTTCACTCCCTTTCTCCTGCCACCCCCATGACGGAGAACTCTTTTATCAAGGGGCGTGGGGGGCAGGATCATTTCCTTGAAAAATGTTTGATAGAAATATTTTTTTTTCCTGAGAGTTGTGGTAAATGAACCTTTTAACCATTTGTAAAACAAGCTGGAGCCTCAGCGAAGGGTGCTGCTTAACAGAAGCACCAGCCTTTACAAAACCAGCGTGAGCATATGATTTTAAAAGATTCATGCATTGAAACAAAGTGCTGCCTAGCGAAACCTCACACAGTTCTTTCCTCAGGATCTCTGGCAAGTGCCTTTCCTCTGACTGTAGCCATCACTTGCTGCCTCAGGAGAACGGGGATCCCACCACGGCATGTGTCCGTGGGTGCAGATTATCTGAGCCAGAGAACGCAGGAGGCTGCAGGATGAGAGGGAAGGCTCTTGGAAGGTCTGTGTTCAACAGAAGGAACCAGGGTACTGCTTAATCCCTCACCGGCAACAAGGACAGTAGCTGAGTGCAGTAACTGACAGAGCATTCTTTCCTTTAATCTGAAAATTAGACAGATTGCTTATCAGAGCTGTGTTTTGAGAGTCCATATGAATGATGGATCACAAAACAGAAGTGTGCAGCCTCTTGCTCATGAGAGTCACATTGATGTGAGGCTTCTATTCTTGCAGGGACAGAAGGGGGTGGCTGGACTTCTCGGGGTGCTGGGGAGGGGGCAGTAGGGGCAAACAGCACATTTTCTCTGCAAAACTCTGCCAGCCTTAGCTAGACAGTTTCCACAGATTCTTGCTGTTTTCACTTGATCCCTTTCCTCTGTTGGCCCCAAAGGTGGCTATTTTTTTGGAAAGCCACCTCATAGTTGTTATGAAAAAGCAATCCATTATTGTAAATAATTATGTTATCCTCCCTTGCCTGGAGGTCCTTCTCCCCACCTTAATACCTCCTTCTAGCCAAGAATTCTCCTCTTGCTGCACAGGTGAGGCACATGGACTGCTCACTTCTGCTGCAAGGGATAAAGTTAGCTATTTCCAAAGATAAGGTCAGCCTTTAAATGTGCAAATACGTTTTTATTAACGTCTCCTCCGCCTTCTAGTACTTTCCCCTCCCCTCCAGCCATAGGAGCACACAGGGATCCTTGCTTCCTGGAGAGCGCCAGATTTTCCACATGGCAGCTTGGTTTGAGTGCAGCTTTCTGTTTTACTCTTTCAGGTATCAGCCCAACTTCTGCAGGCTGCGGTAAGACAATCCTGTTTTTTGCCAAGGAATTCCCTCTGAAGAGGGATCAGGTGTTTGGCATCTAGCACATCCCCCACTCTCATTTCTCTGTCCACCAGTCTTTCTATCACAGCGTTTGCCAGTGGGACTGTAGCCAAAGGTATGATGGGGCGGGGGGGATGTCACAGTTGTCCCTTACTTTGCCTGGCTGACTATGCTAACAAACAAGCTGGTTTTGCTAATACAGTCTGAATCAGTAAATGCATTCTTCACATACACGTCAGTTTAGATAGCGGGACATACTGGTAGGGAGAAATGTTGTTTGCTAGGGACTTTTCGTTAATGTTGGTCCTCATATATTCATGTGTGTGGGTGCACAAAACTTGACTGTTGTTTGGGGGTTTAATGCCTACCACTGTCTCTGTGCCAGCTTGACAACACACCTCTCTCCCTTCTTTCAAAGCATGTGTTTTTTTTCCATTGTTTCTTGACAAGTAGTCTCTGATGAGTCCGTATAAACATTGGAAATGTCTCTGTCATGCTCTCTCGCTTTTTAGATGTGATACATAATGTGCCTCTGTGCGTCAGTCTCTTTACACATCAGTCACATGGGAAAGAAGTAAGGCAAGACAAAACAAGATCCAACAGCTGAAAGCACAACAAATTCAGACCAGAAGGCATGTTAAGAGTGGCTAAACAGGGGGATACTCTGCTGTTGGTGCAACTTGCCCAGGCTGAGAAGGAGAGAAAATTTTTCTACTGTGGAAAATTGTCATGCTAAAGTTGTATAACAACTCTGTTAGAGGAGACCAACACAGCCCTTATGGTTTGTTCTTTCTAGTGTTATCCTCTAACGATCCATAAATATTGTGTAAGTAAGTTTCCATATATCACCGTTTATCAGGGAGGTGTTCTGTTACTTGCTTTCTGATCCAGATCGCTGCTTTGGTTTAACAGCAGATAGCAGCAGTGAACGTGGTCTAGGGTCTAGAAGGTACCTGGGGTCTCGGGCTTAGCTAAAACCCATGCAAGGCTGTCCTCTCCTCTCTGATAACTGGCTGACACTGCAAAATGCACAGGAACCCTAAAAACAAAAGCAGCAGAATGGGAAGGAAGGCGACTCACAGCTAGGCAAGGGGCCAGCTTTCTCTGTGTTTTCCTTTGAGCCTCCACTTCTGGAAGTCCCTGCTTGCATGGCCTTACTATCAACTGATACTGTAGCTGTTCATTTATGGTGAATCATAACTAAGGGAACTGAAGCGCTATCTGAAATTAGCTTCCTCTTGGGCAACAGAAAGACTGTCTGAACTCCTTCCCCTTTTGGCTGCTTATGCTGCTCTTTTGAAAGAGCACCATTATAGCAGTATAACACTGCTGGATTTACAGCTGCTACAGCTACAGCTTCCTCAAGCAGCAAGCTTTTGAGTATCTTTACTGATGAGAAGAAGGTAAGCTAGAGTTTCTGTGCAGGCAGTTTACCATGATTATGTTACTAGTGAATTTTGAGTTTTCCATACGTATGAAAACAAAAACATGTTCCCTACTCCCTCAGCCTAGTCTGTTCTGCCTTCAGGCTTGGAAGGCCAGCTGAGAGGGAAGCCAGCAAAAAAAAGTACCCAAATGAGAAAAGACATTTTACTAATGATCGGTTGAGATGAATTTGAAGAATACTTCTCTCTGTAAACATTTCCAGCGTTTCTAACATTTGGGACTATGTAAATTTCAGATATGGGTTAGAAGATTTTGTGATTTGCACCCACCACGTACGGTAAGGACAGGAAGCTAAGCAAAAGCTGGCCAGCAGAGACTGGATGTTTCCAGGTGGAGCCTAACAATCAGTAAGAGGTAGAAACAAAGGTCAGGCTTCTGATATTTCCTAGACCAAGATAAACCAATGGTGATTCCATTAAAGCCACTTAGTAATTAAATGCATGTTATGCTGGACCATAACTTGGGCAAGTTTTAATGATGTAGAAAACACATTGGAGAGTACAGCAACGACCATCGTCTATCCAAAAACCAGAGAGTTCATGGGAGATGTAATCAACTTGGAGAAAGCACCAGCTCTTCTTTGATCTCAGCCTCAGGGAAAAAAATAATGTAGAAGCTGGTCTAGATATGTGAGGACAAAATCACAAAGGTCAAAGCAGTAAAATGGGATCCAACTAGCAAGAGACTTCAAGGTAGCAAGTAGTCTTTCCACCACTACTTTAACAGCAAGAGCAAGACCCAGGCAACTAAAAATATGCTCTCCAGTGGGGAAAAAAGCTATGGACAGTTCATGATGGGAGTACCAGAGTGTTTTGTACCTTTTTTGCTTTTTTTATTGCTTCAGACAAACATTGCAATCGATGTCAAGGACAGAGGAGGATGAGATCACAAAACTAGAACAAAGACTAGATCAGAAGATCCTTCAGAGAGTGTTCCAGTCAGTTGGGCCAGGTGAATTTCATCCTAGGGCAACTGCTCCAGGCAGCTATTTAACTGCAAAAGCTCTGGGTGTAACCTCATTTAGCTTCTGAGATATTATGGAGCCCAGAGATCATACTTGGAAGCCTGGAAAAGCGCAGACGTAGTTCCTGTCTTTACAAGGGAAAAAAGGAGGAGCCAAGGATTACAGATTGTTCAGTTTAACTTCAATTCCCGGAAAAATACTGGAACAAACAATCAAACTTTTGTAAGCACCTAAAACAAAACAAAGAGACGAATAATGGCCAGCTTAGATTTGTGAAAAACAAAGTGTGTAAAATGGGTCAAATTTCCTTTCATGACAGGGTAAAAAAGCTTTGTTGATAAGGGAGAAGCAATAATAGTCCTATATGGTGAGGGTGGCGAGGCTTTCGTCACTGTGTAAGGTGATATTCCTCAGCAAATTAAGGGAACCCGTGGTAGATGGAGATGGACTGGAATGATGATTGGAAAACCACACAGAGAGAATAGTTATTAATTATACTTTAAAAAGGGAAAGGTGGATCAAGAAGAGTTGCTTGTGAGTCTATGCTGGGTCAGTCTGATTTAAGTGGATTATGAATTGCTTGGACAATGGAATAGAGAATATCAAGTTCTGGGCTACCACAAAGCTGGAAGGGGACTACAGGTATGCCAAAATATAAAGCTACAATTAAAAAGTATTTAGACAAATGATCTTAAAAATAGGATTCATTTCAGTAAGGGCAGTTCTCACTTTCTATACATGGGCATCACCAGAAACGATTAAGTCTATTTATATAGAGTGGTGAATTTTTTTCCTAAGTAACAGCTCTGCATAAAAAGATCTGAGAGATATTCCAGTCACAATCCAAATATGAGTTAATTGCTAATGCAAAAAGGGCAAATGCCCTACTAATATGTGTGCATAGGCATGTGCCCTACAAATAATCCTTCTGCTCAGGTCTCTGTGAAGCTGCAGTTGGAGTATGATGTCCAGTCGTGGGTGCTGTGCTCAAGACGAGGTCCAGAGAACACCTGAGGAATAATCAGAAGCCTTGAAAACTAGAGCTAGGAAGGAAGAATTAACAAACTGACTTTCTTTAGTCTAGAGAAGACTGAGGGAGACAGGGTTACTGCTGTCAAATATGTGAAAGGTGGCTGGGAAGAAAAGGGGAATAAATTGTTCTCTGTATCCATGAGGGATAGGACAAGTAATGAGCTTAAATTACAGAAAAGGAGACTGAGGTTGGATGTCAGAAGGAGGCAAGCAGTAAGGATAATGACACACATAAGTATCTGAGGAGGTTGTGGAATCGCCATCCTGCGTTTAGCAAGATGTTAGACAAGCATTTGCCAAGAGTGACATAAGTATAATGATCCTGCCTTGGGACATGGTCTGGACTAAATGATCTTCTGAGATCCCTTCTAGCCATATAAATCTCTGATTCTCTCCTGGCTGCTGGAGGAAGCAAGGCTGACATTGTGGAGCACTGCAAGTACTCCACATTTGTGGATTGCGATGCTGTCATGTGTGAGTGAGAGCCAAGAACACTCCTGCAGGAGCTGTATACGCTGCTTTCTGGTTTGGAGGAAAAAGGTTGGAGTAGCAGGGAAAGTCACCAAAGACTAAGAGACATCCTTGGATTATGAGAATATAGTCCTGCATGTTCGATCTCACATTTAAATGTCTGGTCCTTATGTCGTGAGGATATGTGACACTAACCTTGAAAGCATGGATCAGTATAAACCAGTCTGTTATGCCGAAGCTCTGTCATTCTTGCCTGTTCCTAAGCTCGCACACTGGTCACAGCCTCCTATAGAGCCAAGCAGAGCCGGCTGTCCTGCTCTGTGTAATTCAAGACTGCTCTCTTCCATTTCAGTGGGAACCAGAGGCCAGTTTAGCCTGCAGCCCTGGCACTGGTGATGCAGGCTGGCACTCGCAGTGCTAAAGCTGCCACAGTCTCCGTCAGACGCTGGGGAACAGAAATAAGAGCAATTGTTTTTCATCTGGAGTCCCTGCAGGCCATTAGGGACTGAGCTTGCTAAAGATTGTTTTCTGAAAACACTTCCAGAAGTTTGTGTTTCTCTAGGAATTCAAAGGAAGATAAGTAGAAAAGAGTACAAGCAGGAAGGACAGAAATACTATTTTTTTTTCAGTTTCTAAAGACAGCTTTTACAAACAGCAGTATATAAATAGAAAAAAAAAAAGAAGGCTTATTTTAAAGAGGTGGCTAACCCAATGTCCCTTGAAAAAAATAGCAGAGAGCAAACACTGAAGTCCTTTAACTCTGTGTCATAATTTATTGCAGGTTTCCAATTGTGAAATCTCTCAGCGATGTGGGACAGATGTTATGGTGAGGAAAATAAAACAAACAGACAACGGGATGGGAAACGCAGAGAAGATGAAATGACACCGTGTTGTAATCCTTATGGGAAATCTCTGTACAGCTTTCCAAAATACTGTGCTGGTGAGCAATTAGGAAGCGAGATGAGCTGTATAAACAGAGCCACTAGAGGTCTGTCACCCTTCCCATGCAGTTGCTGTGGAAAGCTTGAGTCTCAAGGGCAGCTTTGGCGAGGGGACTATTTCTGCCCACCCTCTTCTAAATTATCCCTTTAGTATTCTCTCCATAGCTATTTGCGTAAGAAATGCACACAAATGGAGGTTTTCCAGTGCTTGTTTCTGTTCCTATGGCAGTAGATCAAAGGCAATAACAATACAGAGTTAATTAATTCAAGAGAAGGAATTCCCACTTGCAGCGGTCTGAACCCAGCAGTGAAGGGAAAGCGTCAATCATAAGGGCAAAGGTGCCGAAGCTGGCATGGGTATGTGGGTGGTTGTTGGTTTTTTTTCCTCCCCACTCAGGAGTTCAGGAGGGGAGTTAAACAGTAAATGTCACTTGAGCTTCAGAAAAAGTAGGGTTTTACATATAACCAACAATTTATAAGTGTTTATGAACCATCCAGCTGCAAGAAACCTGGATAAAAACTGGGCCTAAAGTCTTGTAAAAAAGAAACCTCTCCAAGGCAATTGTATGTCCCTGTCCAGGTCAAGTTTGGAGAACATCCCTCTCAGCCTTACTCTGAGCACCCATCCCCACATCAAAGACCAGTGGCATCATCAAAGGCAGAAAAATCTGCCAAAGGGAAAGTTGGGGAGGATCTCACCTCCACCTGCAGACTTCCAACTTTGTAAATCACAGGAGCAGAGGAGATGAAATTATTGGGAAGAACCAAGAATTATTCGCTAGTACACAGAGGAGTGTGGGCACAAATCCTTGGACAGAGATAACAATAAAGAAATGAAGAAAGGCCTTTTGGGAGGTAGAGCAAGGGGCTGGCCATCAGGGCACCTGGGCTTTCTAGAATGCCCTAAGGAAGCTGAATGAAAGAAAAGAGAGGAAGTTTGTTGATTTCACTTGAGACAGAATGACCATGATAGCAATCTGATGCAAACCTAGAATGGGAGACCTTAAGGAGACCAGCAGAGAACGAAAAAGTGGAAAGAATGACTACTCGCCCATCAAAAGTATATTGTTCCTGAGTAGGAATAGTACAGGAGAAAGGACCACTCATGAAGCAAAATATTAGGGAATTCTGCAGATGTTAAATGAATTAATTTCTTCTGATAATGTCTTCAAAGGGACATTTTTTCTCAAACAAATGATCTAAAATAATGTTTCACACCTATCAGTGGCAAAGCTCCTGTTGACTTCTCCTTAAACAACTGGAGAATATGAAAGGTGAAGTCAGTTTAAGAATCTGTTATCCTTTTGCCCTATATATCCTTAGTTTCCTGTTCATATGCAGCTCACCTAACCTGGCCTGCGTTTCTTTCTTGACACGGCGGGGAGTGACCCACAAGTTCCTTTGTGTGATTTCTGCAAATGTGCTCTCAACAGATGGCACTGCTGAAGTGGATCTCATAGGCAACATGTTGAACCCTGTGGCCAGTATGTAGTTTGGTGTAAGGCACCACATACTTCCAGGGCTGAATCTGCCTACCTGAAATTTCAATGAAGCCATTTTTGTTTTAGGCAAAACAGGGACATAGGGCTCATACCCAGCTAGGGCAAACTGATGATTTGTCTACCGCTCTGTAAAATAGTCGTTAACTAGAAAAATCAGGTAAAAAAAGACTCACTCAGATCTAATGGCCTTGTCTGCTGCAGGCATCTTAATCATATTTGCAGAAATACACTGCACAAATTGATTTAGAAATTGTTTCCTACCTGCAGCCTGTCTCATCTTTGAACTCCAGCTGACACCATCCTAAAGGTACAAAATGTTCCGGCTGTGACATACGAGAAGAGATCGCTACATTACAACATCTTACAGCCAGTCTTGTGGGTTTTAGCTGGAATCATGCATGCGCTTCCCAGCACCGCACGTGGCAAATGTTCTTACCTATACAGAGACCTCTGTGTATCCATTCATTCAGACACACCATCTGTGCCCACACTGGGGCTCATGCCAACCCACGTGCGCGTGCGTGTGGTTTCTCATCATATATGTTTTCACTGAAAGAGGAAGGTGAGAAAGAATGGGCCTTTTCATTTCTAGGAAGACCCTGAACCTTCATGTTCTATATAGCTCTGGAAAAAGGAAGTGCTGCCATGTGGAGCAGAATTTAGGGGGCTCTGAAGAGGATGGCCCCTTCATGCTGGCATAATTTAATTTCTCTATTTGCTGAATATTGCCCCATTTGCAGCATGGCCAAGGACAGGCTATATAAGGCCTGATTGCACTCCCTGTTGAAAGTCAGTAGAAAAACCCTTGACACCTTCAGATTCAGGTTTTTTGGGTTTATCATGTATCATAGGTTCTTCTGTTTCCTTGGGAGTTACATTTTCCAAGGTCTTTTGCAAGAGTTCAGTCCCTCTGCTAAGACATTCCAAGAGCTTTCTCATACCATGCTGGGTCAGACCCCGAACTGCTCGGTCTGGTCTCCCATATAGCATTCCCTTGGGCTGCAGGGGTTGGCAGAAGGCTTGCCAAAGACCCAGCTCACCCTAGAGCCAGCCAGCGCTGGCTCATACACAGAGCCAGCGTGGGTGAGAGGACAGCACAAAAGCCATTATCAGGTAGGACTCGTGTGCTGTAACAGAAGGAATGGGGTAAATCTCAGCCCCAAGACACTTCCATAAGGAGGAGGTGAGGTGACGCCTGCTGGGGATGTTGCTTTTGAGATTGGAGATGTTAGAATTTGTTATTTTAAAAGTATTATTTTTGGTATCTTATAGCCAGAGGGTCCTTTTGGCACAGACGCCCCTCATCATTGCACTTCAGACACTACCAGCGTTTGCCAGCACCATTCGAGGGAGAGTCTTGGGGCTATTTGCTTCATACAGCTGGAGCTTAAAGCCAAAATACTTACTGTAACCTGAGCTTTAAAGGTTTTGCATGTTATTAAGAAAGCAAGCTGCAGCCTGCCCTTTTCCCTTCTCCTTTCTTGAGGGTGGCTCAAGTACTGAAAATCCGACATACGCACACCATCTTTTAGCTGGCTTTACAAAAACGTATCTACAACAGTGTAATTTTTATGCTAGTAACACACAGGAAAAGAATGTGTGAAGCCTAGGAAAGTATGCGAAGGCTAGTTCTGAGTTTAATGATACTGAGATATGAGGCTGGCACACCACCCACTAGTGCGCAAGCTTCTGGCTTTCCGAGCCAGCCTTTAAGAGGAAGGCTGAAGAGCATTTGCCTCCTGTGTGCCATTTGTCTTGTCAGGAATGTGCTAAAAACAAATCGCTGTATACTCATAGTGATGGCTGGAGTTGGCCGGGTCCCCATATGAGTGAGATGAAGGCATTCTGCTTCTTGTGGTCCCTGATAAGGTGGAACTGTCTGTTAAGGATGGTTTGGATTTCTCTCAGGGGCATCATTGGGAAGGGCAGGCTGTTCCCTACACTGTGACATTCCATGCCTTAGAACATCAGGAATTATTTTGGTTTTACCTTAAATTTGAGTTTTCTGGGGAGGAAAAAGGTCCTGATAATTTTTTTTTTTTTTTTAAACGCATGTGCGGTGTTCCAAGAAGTATTTTTACCTGTAAGATAGTGATTTACACTCTCAGGTAGATCTTCAGCTTAGAATATCTTTTCTTGAAAACTGTGCTTTTCCTCTACCATTACCATCTTCCTTTGCAACCCCAGAAAATCTGGGGTGGTGTGTTCCTGAAGTCTGCTCTAAAATAATCATCTGGCAATGGCCGACTTTCTTACCCTAGCTGCGTTTAAACAACCAGGGCAATGCTGTAGATGCTTATGTGAGCAATATTCAGCCACGTGTCTGTGCTCCAGATACTAGGTTGCTTGTGAAGCTGGCAAGTCTCCAAAGCTGGGGTGGCATTCCTGTTACTACTTTCCCATGCCAGGTGTCTCAAGGAGCTGTTACAAGAGGTGTTAATCAGGGGTGCAAGGGGAACTTTTGCTGTGTCCTTCCCCTCCCCATGCTCTGTCCATCTCTCTCAATGAGGAAAACGCTATTAGAGTGTTAGGTCATCTTGCTGCTTCTGTAAACTCCCCTTTTCTTGACCGATCCTCCTGGAGCTTGCTAGGCTGATTCCCAGGTCCTGGTACACCAGGGGTTATGGCTAAGTGTACAAAATAACAGGCAGAGAAATGAGTGGCTAGGTTGCAAAAGCATGTTCTGTTGACTAGACGTTTTGTTTCACAAGGCTGATGACACAATCTGAATCATATTGTTCCTCCCACACAGAAATCCCCTTCTGCTATAGTTATGCCTTGCATACCTAATAGCTTAGTAATCAGCATAAAGCAACTTCTCTGCAAAGCTGGGGAAAACCATATATCCCGTGGCAGAGAGTGGCCAAATGCCACCCTCTTCAGCTTTGGCCTCATACTGATGTCTCGGATATTGACACCATGGTAATAATTATGAGAAGTACCAGTGGAAAAGGATTGGATGCAAAAAGTCCAGTTATGCCTCCCTTGGACAGCCAAGACTAACTGAAATGTCCTGTTAATATTTTTATGAATCCACGAACATTTCTGGGAGAGTGGCAGCAGTGTAACAAAAGCAGAGAGGTTGTGGGATGGTTCAACCCCACCTGCTGCTCCTTAGGGGCTCGTTTGATCAGAGGGGCTGGAGATGGAACCGTCTCCATCTCCACTGTGGCTCACACCTGACGTTCACGTCTATCTTAGCAGGTGAGCAAAGGCTTTCTGGAGCAGCCCAGGCACTGGTGGGCTCAGTGTCCTCATGCCCCCGCCGTGGGTTCAAGGTATACAAGGCACACAAAACCAGCACCATTTTGCTTACCACCTGATGGAGCCATCCCAGTGTCCACATGCCACGGTCTCATGTGAAACCCAGCTGGGGGGTCACCACTTCGGGAAAATGGGTGGAAGGGAGCGGGACAGCAGGAGCTGAGAAGTTGTTGGTGTCTGATGGGTAGGTGGCCAGGAGTTGCCGGACGCTATTTGGCGACTCAAATGCAGGTGTTGCAGTATGCAGCAGAGGTTTCAGGTGCTGATCAGCAGTGAAATATGGGACAAAGAAGAAAATTTTGGCAGCATATGGGAAAGATTCAGTCTGTGTGGCGGTGGGAAGAGCTGTCTGAGGAAGATCTTTTGGGTGCAAGCTACGACAATGGGAAATTGCCACCCTTTCTCCTGGATGTCGGAGAATACAGGGGCTGTGAGCGCTGTAGTTCAAGCTTAGGGATTTAAATCACCAGATTCAGTGCATTTTCATAAGGCAAGTCTATCCCAGCAACTCCCAGGATGGTTTAACTGTGTCTAAAACACTCTTGCAGAACAGGAGGAGGATTTCCAACAGCTCCTTGAAGGCAGATAAAGAAGTGAGGTTGGTGTGGCCCAGGTACCAACCACACTGGGGCCAGCGCCTCCTTGACCCACTGTGAGAGCACCCGTCTGGCACCCACCTCCCTGGTGCCCACCGCTCCCTGCAGCAGCCGCCAGCCAGCCGCATGGTTTATTTTGGAGGCTGGCGCTAATCCCCTCCGCCCTTGCGCCCCTCGGTTTACAGTATCGCAGCCGCTTCCAGCTTGCGATAGCGGGGTGGCCGCTGGGTGACCCTGGATTAGTGTAAATATTTTGCTTTCACTGGAGGAAATGTGACATACATTTGGGGTGGAAGCTATCCAGAGGCTGCGGCCACAGGAGCCAAACTGCTGGGAAGCCCCCGCCGTGGTGGTCTCAAGGTACTGGTGCTGTCAAGCATGTTGGGCTTACCCCCCACTGCGCCCTGGCGGGGGTCAAACCGATTTGCCTGTGGGTGACAGAGTGAGTGCAGTCGGGGGTCAGTGTGGGGTGCCCCATGCCCACCCCAGCAGCGAGGAGAGAGGGTGGCCAGGCTCCCTGGCATGGCACGGCATGGTATGGCTTGCCTGCGTGGGCACAGCTCCTCATGGACGCAAGTCATGGTGGAGATTAGCACAGGTGCTTTGCAAACTTTGCCATCAGAAAAAAAAATCACTATATGATTATTTTTGTTTGTTAAACCACGTGGCTGTGTAAGCAACCATGGGTGAGGTGTCTGTCCCTGGCCTCCTGCGAATGGGCCTCGCCTTGCACCGCAGACGGGCCAGTTCAACGCCCGGATGGGTTTCAGAAGCTGGGCTCCTGCTGAGGGGTGTTTGCTGTGGGTGACACTTGCAAACACCTGCCTCAGTCTGCCTGCCTAGCATGCACTTAAAAAGGGATAGTGATACGATGCTTAAAGGCATGCTGTATGAAGTAGCTAGTGTTGCATTTTACATCTGATAAATATTAATTAATGGTACTTCAAAGTACAAAAGGTGCTGGGATCTCATGCATTGGCTGGACAGAAATATAGCTCCCAAATTTAACCATAATCTTGCTGAATTATGCATTGGACTTGGCACGGCTGGTTACCCCAGAGCGGTGTCTGCTCGTTCATCATTCCTCCCTCACCCATCGAGCTGCTGACTTACCGCAGTAGAGCCCAGCAGCCTGCCTGGGGGCTCAAAGAGCCAGATTATCCAGAATGGGCAAGCTGCACCAAGTCAAAGCTTTGGTTTTGGTAAGTATACAGAAATTAAGGCACTTAACTTGTTAAGGTTTTAGGCCATGCCTAGGCCTCGTCCTGATAAACTGCTGTGAGCTTAATTATCAACCTTTGTTTCTCCAGACAGTCAAATTTGCTATGGAGAAAATGCATGTGTGTTGGATTCACTTTGTTGGATTCACTTGTGAAAGGCTCAACAGTAGATAATTTAAAATCAAATTACAGTGACACAGTCTGCCATTAAACCAAAACCAGAAGGTTCCCTTTCACAGGACAATGCTCCCGATGCACTAAAATAAAAGCTGAACCAACCGCCCAGAAACGCTCAGCCACTCCACCGAACCATAGGGAGGCACATGGACTTTTTAGGAAGCTCCCCAGTGAATGTTAAACAAACCCTGACGTTCATAGCGCTACTGCCCGGAATCAGCACTTCGCTCCCCGGTACATGCAGAGACATTTAAACAGCTCTTGCGGCAGCCACCATCATCCTGAATCCTGCCTGGGAGACCTTAGAAATGAGTCACGGAGACAGGAATTAACCCGTTACTTAGAGCACGCTGCCAGTGCACTAAGCCGAAAAGCAGCGGAGAAGGAAGGCAGTTAAATAAAAATTTACAGAATTTAAAATTTTAATTGGGTGAAGATGTCTTTTTTTTAAATTAGAAATATACACATACATATACACACATATATACATGCACACCCTCTACAGCTGAAGAAAGAAACAATAAGGTGTTGCAATCAAAGCATGTGCCACACAATCCTAAGCAGAACATAATGAAGAAAAAAAGATTAGGTGGGAGGCTTCAAAAAACGCCAACCCCCTGAGCTGGTGGCTGGAATCCCTCCCTGCCAGTGCTAATGTCTACAGCTGATTCAGGGAATGGCTCTGACCAGAGTTGTCATGCTGCGTCCCCCCTGAGGTCCTCACAATTCACAACCTTGCAGGCTGCCCAATGCAGTGTGTTATTCCTTACCTTTTGGCTTTGTTTAAACTTGCGTAATAACATTTTGCTAAATTAAACCACTCCTGCATTTCCTACAATCTATAGATGTATTTTTTACTGTTAACCTCTCTCTGCCGTAGCTATTTCTGCCATTGTTGTATCTTGGCTAGCAGGCCTATGGGCTACCCACTGTTTCTGTTTGATATTCAGAGTTGCACTGAGCAGCGAGGCTCTGGAAAGCATCTCTGTGGGAAGTCACAGGGGGCCCATGCCTTAGCATGAGTCAGGCTGCTCTTATGGGTCTATATTCAGAATTATAACTGGAAGTCATGCTGAAGGTCTTGCTTCAGGACTCCAGTTGACATCCTCACCTTTTGAAATCACCACCAGCAGCAGGCTAGCCACCACCAGTGCCCTGCGAGGCAGCTCCATGGTTGCCTGAAGCCCCTCGCACAGGAGAGTTATGGAGAGAGGTTTCTGGCCATGTGCCGCTGCCTCTCCCAGGAGCAGGCAGAGGGAAGGGGTTCTGGCATCACAGGGCTGAGAGTCGGCCAGTGCTGGGCCAGCAAGGTGCCGGTCCACGAACTCACTGCCAAGATGGATGTGAAATGCTGGGAAAGGGCAAAGGAGCTCGCAGCCATTCCAGACAGGCTCAGTTCCCTGCCCGGAGGATGACAGACCTGTCTTCCATCACAGGCTCTCTGTTTAACAGCAGATTAACTGAATTCTTTTGAGCTTTTCTTGTGCTGAAAGGACATTGCCCAAAGCAGCTGAAAGGACAGCCCACCTATCCAATACTAGCAGCTCTTTTTGATCTGCTTTTCCTTTGACATTGTCTGGTGTACCCTCCCTCCCTCCTTTCCGCAATGTAAATTCATTCCTTTTTAATGCAGTGGGTTTGGATTTGGGAGGAGGGTGAAGGACCAGCCACCTAAAAGGCCAGCCAGAGGAGTTGCCACCTAAAAGGCCAGCTGGTGGAGAGGTGATTCTAACTGACAAAAAAAAGGTGTTGAGAGTAGTTTGATATATTTTTGGCGGGGGAGGGGCGAGTATAGTGTTGGCACAATCAAAAAGCTCAGGATTCAGTAAAAACAGCTCATTTAGCCGAGTACCAAAACTGGTGCCAGCTCTAGATAAACTTTGCTGCTCTTCCTGCAGTTTTCATCCAGACTTGTCCCAGTCAGCACCAGGAACTGCTGGTGGGTGCACTTCATAAATAAAAAAAGGCAGGGAGAGACTCGTGATATGTTTCCTATGTGTTTGCTTTGAACAAGGATGTATCATCTCACACCCAGAGTCCAACCTTGGTGTGCCAGGTCAAAAAGTTGGCTTGGTGTTTACGCTGTCCTCAATGCGAGCTGGGGCAGCCAGCCATCAACCTGAGCAGCAGGAGGAAACCTCCCCCTTTCTCAGAAGTGTTCACATCTGGGGTTTTGGCTCTGAAAATTATACATGCAGGGGTGGGGGGTGGTCTGTGAATTGTGGCTCTGGATGCAGCTTTCACTGGTCAGAGCCATCTCTGTAAAATACCTGTGATGAAGCACATGCTTAACTTTCTAAGCATAAAGCTCTCCCATACTAAAATTTGTATTTCAAGAAGAAGAGAGATACATGTGTTTCTGAGCTAGAAACCATGAAAAGTTATGCACAACAAGGAAGCCCGGCACATTTGCTGAGAGGTGTCTGGGAGGGCTCTCTCCTTTCAATCTCTCTATCAACAGAAGTGATGCTTGAAGATTGTGCCCATCCTGAATCCCTCATTTTCTTTTGCAGAATAATAACCAAATAGATTTTAGCCTGTTGCCTGCAGGCAAATGGTTTTGTAATGGAAGGAGCACCCTGCACTAAATCAACAAACAAGAGAATGGCTGTGTTTGTTTTTCCATGTCCTGGAGGTGAAGGTGAAACCACGCTGGGGTTTCTTTCACATCCTCTCCACTGACACAGGGCAAGGGACAGGCACAGACACATGGAGAGCTGCACATCTACATGGAGGGAGCGTGTAACTGGAACAACAAAAGCTTTGGTCTCTGCCTTTGCCCCACGGACACCGTGCCCTCTCTGTCAGCGGCGTGGGAGATGTGGGTCCCCAGGCTGTGCTTTCATGAATGCTTTAAGCCAGCCCTGGCCACCAAAGGGAGCTGCCTCGGTGTCTCACCGCCCCTGGCCACTTGCTCTCACCCCTCAGCTCTTGTGCAATCACACCAAAGCACACAGTGAACACAGCTGGACTACAACCAACCAATGACTACAAAAATGAAGCTTTTTTAAAAATCCAACTCTGTTCTCCACTCCAGTTCACTCTCTTGCACTGGGAGTGACCCTCATGTGCTGCTTTTGGCAGTGATGCTGGCCTGTGTGGACAAAGTGTTACATTGCCCTCTGGCCTGGGGCAAGGGCTGACCTGGGGGCAGGGGTGTGGGTGGCGGGAGAGGAGAGGAGCAAGCGCAGCTGAATGAATCAGACAGCAACTGGGATGCTGGTGGAGGTACCTAGTTTACATGCATTTATATATGTATAGAAATGTACTTTGATACAGCTGATTTCACAGAGAGTGGGTATTTTTGCTTATTGATTACAAATACAGAACTACCAGTATAATTTTTATCCAAACTATGTACTTTGTTGGTACGTCTGAATGAGTGTGCCCGGCACAGACTCAGCGCTGATTTGGAAAAAGTGAGTTATCTAGCCAGACAGAGGTATTTTTCCCCTCCCTTCAGTTGCATTCCAGACACAGTCAATTATTTGGAAGCATCCTGTGTGCTTAGTGCACAGGGAGCATTTGCAAAGGCAAGGGCAGGAGGGAGTTTGTGTTTTAATCCCATCTTCTATGGATGCATTCACCTTATCCATATATTCCTAGCCGCTGAACCATTAGCTCAAAAACAGGCCTATGGCAGCAATGGATACTTCAAGAGGACACATGCTACCGAGAGCTAGCCCTCTCCATGTCTAGGACATCAGATGCACAACTGTATGCCTATAGGTACTTAGGTTTTTCATATATATTTCCTGTTGGCACTCCTTGGTCCTAGCAGACAAAGGAGAGGTATTTGCACGCACATCTGTGTGTGTTTGTGTATGTGTTAGGACAGGTTCTCCTGTGCATACACAAGTACTTGTAGACACATGCAGATATATATGTGCCCATACAGACCCACATTACTAGTCACGTTTACATCTGTCTATATACATGCCTCTCCTGCCATGGAATCAACATATACACAAGTTTGCTGCAACAAGCCAGCTTTTTTTTCCTCTCCTGGATTGCCAAATGCTGGAAGCCGCAGGCTAGCTATTGTGGTTACCCTGATTCCCAGGTTTCTTCTGCAGCTGGCGAGTAAGTGGCACTGCAAGTTTCCTAACAACTGCGATGAAGTTTTGTGTAAATCACCTTCTAGGCATTAGACTTTTCCCAGCAAAAGAGGGGGGCGGGTGTTTAGAGGAGGGAGAGTTGCTCTCTTTGATGTGGGGATTAGTTCACATGTCAGTGTTATCCCCTTTTTTTAATATGCTGTGATTTATAGAAGGGCGGCTATGAGAGATAGCCACAGGGACACCCACGTGGGGCTTACTGACAGACACCGCCCCCCAGAAGATACGTACAACTAAAGCAGCTGGCATCAGCAGAAAGACTCCAATTGCAAAAAATAGAAAGCATCATAAAAAATAACCCGTTTTGCCTAACAAATGCTTTCTAAAAATTAGGATGTGCTTTAATGCTTACGGAGCGGGAACTGGTTTTCCCAGCAGCAGAGGGAGAGTCTGTCTTTTTGCACATCCATAATAAATAAATTATAAAGTTTTTTTTACTTTAAAAAATGTTTAGTGTTTTCCCCTTAGAACACATATTACTAGCAAGAATGAGTGTGACTCCAAAAATGATTATGCTCACTTGAAACATATTTAACAATGTGACTGCTCCAGTCAGAGTTTCCATGCTCTCCTGCATGAATCTTTTATCAGTTCTTTAGAAAAACTTCACTTCACTTTTTGGTCAAAAGTTACATGGTTGTTCTGCAATCCAATCTTATGTCTATTAGTGTTGGAGGAAACTTTCCTGATGCTTTTCATGGGAACTGGATAAGGCTCTGAGTTATTAGGCTAGAAGCCATATTCAGAGCAGCTTTGCTTAGCGTATCGGAATTGTTCAGGCTTACTGCTTTGTAGAGTGAATAGCTGAGGGGCTGGCAAAGGAGAAAGCCATGAATACAGCAAGAGAGATTTAATTAGCTTTTATTTTAAAATAGTCTGTATAGGTATTTTTTTTCCAAGTTCTATTTTGGCCCTCTTCAATTCCTAATATTTTTATTTGTCCCATTCTGTTTGAATGAAATTTTGAGACTTTCTAGTAAAGCAAACATTTAAAAAAAAAAAAAAAGCAGTTAAATTTCCAGCCAGATCAGCTCTTTGAGCTGATTCCCTGCGTGGCCCCACTGGTGTTGAAGGCAGCAGGGGACAGAAGACTGTGGCAGCCCAGACTTCAGAGTGAGCTGCTGTAAGACTCTTCCCTAAATAAGCAGTTTTATCATCTCGTTACCACAGAGGTAATGTGGGGGTCTTCTTGGGTGTTTCCCCTAACTCCTCTCACATCCAGATACCCAAAGTCCCACATTCACCTTCGATGCTGCTCTACGCGCAGGCTCCTCCCAGCACATTGGAGGCAGCTCGGTGGCTGCGTGGGCATCTTATCTTGAGGGACAGACAAAAGCCCAACCACTTCTTTGCCACTATGTTTCCAATGGCCTCCCGCAATTCCCCTGCATTCTCTTAAGCATAAAGACATTATTGTGTCCCCCCCCAGGAACCCATGCCTGCCGCTGACAACCAAAGCGTGACGCACGACGGGATGTGCCCCACACAAGTCAACTTTGTACCCAGGGCGGCACAGTGGAGTGGCCACGTTCAAGCATGGCCTCGCAGTGTGACTTCTCCCACCCCAGCCAGAGCTGCTCCGTGTGCTCTGACTCAAATACTAATTGCCCTTCCTAAACCCACGGTGAAAGCGCAGACAAAAGCTGCACTGACACCTCCCCAAGCTGTGTGGCACCCCGGCCCAGGGCTCTGCTGAAGGGACGTTGCGGCAGCCGCGCACAAGCGGGCATGGCTCGGCAGAGCCCGGCGGAGAGGTGTGCAGGTTTGGCTCTTAGTGCCTGTGTATACACCACCTCGGCTTGCTACTTCCCTTCTGTGCCACTGTAAAGTGACAGCAAATACAATACTTCTCAGAACCCTGCACAAAATAACGCATTACATGCACAGGCACGCTCTCCCCCCAGACGGGTAACAACACAGGAATACAGAGTGATGTTTCCTTTCACCCCAGCCTGATGTGGCGTTGGGGATGGTGACGGGGTGTGGAGAGAGAAGGGTGACTTGGTGGACTGGAAACGAGAACCCTTTCCACAGCCTGGGAAACATGCCACATCTGTTTCTAGCGAGGAAGGGTATTTAAGGGACATGGCACGTGCTGCGCCACTTGTTCTTCTTCCCAGATGGCCAAATCAAAAACCATTTTCTGCTTATTTGTTCAAATTGTCAAAATATTTGACTGAATGAATGTCAAGCTGTATCTTGAGGACACTACTTCATAGAAGGAAAGACAGTTCAGTGATCACCAGGCTCCCCCATTTCACTGCACCTTCCAGAAATGGGAAATCCTCCTTGCTGGTCTTGGGGCTGTCATGTGGCAGGGTGGGCAAAGCCAGCAGATCACAGGCACAGACATCACCAACTTGTATTTTCTCATACAAACATGTTACCATCTGGATGCTCAGAGCTACCTCCATTCTCACCGGTAGTTTGAATCTCTCCTGAAGAGTTAAATAAGACTTTCCTTTAATTAAATAGGCAGCACTGGCTGATTAAACCCCATTATTTATGCATGTATTTTGTTAATGCTTTTCAGTGAGAAAAGTAATTTCTGTGTTACTGAGGTATGCTCTTATCTGGGAGAAGCAAGATTTCTCAAGTCTTCTGTTTGGATTGAGTTGGAAATGTCCAGTTTAAGCAAAGGATGTTAAATGCCATATATAATATGTGGCATATAATGCCACTTTTCAGTAGTTACATTTGAGTGTAGAGGCTGAGACTAGAACTCAGATTTTATTTTGGAGGCTTACAATTAAGAAATAAACAATATAATAAAACATAAAGCAACAATCAAACAGCCAGCCAGTCAAGCAGGACACGCTTAAACTTCTGAATGCATGAGAAAAGCAGAGAATTTGAAAAAATACTGTCAATTTTATTTGGGATTTTTATTTGTTTGTTTTTGAACGTTATGTTGGTAATGACGGAACTTAAACCAGAACAATATAAATAGACTTATCTTAAAACTTTACCATCATCTTTTCACAAAAATCCACGTATAGGTTGGAGTTCATAACCAGTGTGCCACCTGACCCCCTCCAAAGAAAAGAACCAAAACTGAAACCAAATGCTCTGTTTGATTATCCAGCTGTTTGCCTCAAAGGTGCAGCTGGCACGTGTCTCTGTGGGCCTGTGAAACCCAGATGAACAGTGGGCCCTGACAGCCAGACACAATTCCCATGCTTTCCAAACCCGAGCTGCAATTTATGAATCATACACTGGCACATGCCTGAAATCCTGCATGGAAGCATCAGGTGGAGAACAAGAACTCTTTCTGCAGGAGACACCTGCACTCCTTCACGTTACGGTGAGAGCAAGGAAATGGCTGTCAGTGCCTGGATATCAGAAACAGCTTTTGAACATTTCTGCTTTTCATCTATATTTAATAAAAAAATCACTTCCATTTGAGATTCTGCAAAAGCATATGTCTTCTCTGATGTCTCACATGTAGGAGGGATGGGAACGAAAATATTTTGTCCCCTTCACAGGTTGTGTGATGTATTAAATACCTGCATTATCATCTAGAATTTGGTAATGGAAGGCTTTAGGGAAAGGACTGTATTTTCTTTTTGATTCCCTAATAACAAACATTTTGGCAATGTCCAGTGGAGGTTAAAATTATACTAGATCATAGCTGTGTACCCTGTATACAGTCTTTAAGAAGTTATTTCCATACCCTGCTGAGGCAATTAACCATTAGCATGGCGGCTGGGCTAGAGAAAGTGGGGTAACAACAATATGCAACTGGAAATCAGCAGTTCTATTTTTTCTTCAGGTCTAAATGTAGCCTTGTCAGCCATTCACCTGGCTTCACTGCTCGTATTTGGAGCTTAGGAGAGAGCTCAAAGACTCTGGAAACGCTGGAGCTGAATGGCCACCTTCTTAGCCCCAAAGCTGCCCTGGCTCCTGATTAGGGAAACACTGCAGGGGACTCACGGGGGGGGGGAGGGGGGGCTGGGGTCAGGAGAAAGCGTTAAACCTTTACATGTAACTTCTCATGTGACTGGGCTGGTGGTCCAGTGACCGTGGGCTCCATTGGCAGGCAGTGGCTTGTGGAGATCTGAGAATTATTAGATGGGATTGGGAGAGAATGCCAGCAATGCGCACAGGGCTGGGGGGGGAAGGATGAAAGGCAAACGCCACTCAATGAATTAATTCAGAAATATGTATGCAATCTGTGAATGACTTCTCTCCCTTCACTGAACCTGCACATGAGTTTCTACAGCCACCGGTGAAAGCCTCACAATACCATCCCACATCTGGGAAGGTCCATGCCGGCCCCCTCGGCTCTGCCACTCCCCAGCACCCACCACCACGCAGGCGCAGGCCACACGGCTGTTCCAGGTGAAAGCTACCAGCAGCAAGAAGAGCACTGTTTTGGCATGCCCTCTGTGAAACTCCCTGCTAAGGCACCAGGGAGCCTCCTAAACACAGCCACCCTCGGAGGAGAGCGGGGCGCAGCTCTTCTGCATGCGGCAGCTCCCACTGGTGGTGGCAATGCCATGGGGCCGTGGCACACCCATGGCTGGGAGCAAGGGGGAAAAATTAAGGGTTGCTGATTTGGCAATCTAGACCAAGCAATGCCAGCACAGCCTGTCAGCTTGGGGGCAGAGCTCAGGCGGTGGTGGACGGGGGCTCACCTGCCCGCCTAGGGACTGGCCTCCCAAGGCAGCTGCTGCAGTCGCATGGCTGTGCGGGTACAGGCTTCGAAAGCGCACTTGGAGGCATAACTTCCTGCCTCCCCACAGCGTGTAATTTTGTAAAGATGGGAGCAGGGCATTCGTCGTCTAGAAACAGTGTCCCTGCAGCTCCTCACTTGGCACGGTGGAACCATCTTTTATTATCCTTCGGGTCTATGGCTGCAAACAAAAAGTGCTTTCATTTCGCTTTGGCAGCTGCTCAGGTTGAGTGTGCTCTGGCTGCTTCCTTAATTACAGGGGTTGTTGACAACTTCTTCTGATAGAAACCCTCTCTTTGAGCAGTGCTCCCACTCCCCCACTTTTTTTTTTGCAGTCTGAACACATAACAAACTGGGACAACGTTCTGTAAAAATAAGCTCACTGTAATGCAGCGATTCCTGCGCCACAGTTATGCTGTGTCCCTCTTTCCTGCCCTCTCAGTTTGTGCTGCTGCTGTTTATTTCCTCTTTCTGGCTATAAGACATTTTATTTATTGGTGCTGGATTTCCTGTTGCCTGCAGCTGCCTGTACTTTACTCTCTCCAGCTCCCTTTGCCGTTGGAGTCAGTCTGCAGGTTTGTTATCCCACTGACTGAGGTGCTCTCAGCAAGTTTGGTTGGTGATTGTATTAAGCAACACTTAACAAGCAGGGGGACTTGCATGGCAGCCTGGGCATACAAAAAACCCAAACAACCCTCAAGCCAATATGGGGAGCCCTCACAGGCATAGGAGGGGTTCCTTTTTTATGACTTACTGATGCTGATGCAATGATTATGATTTCTTATATGGCAGGACTACCTACTACTACACTGCACCACACGGAGAAAGTCAGCTCTTCAAACTGTACTTGGTCTGCAGGTCTGAGGGGTGAAGGGTTAAAGGTTTGCAATTATTTATATTTCAGACTGTGGGCCACAATGTGGTATAGACATTGTGTGGACTTTTCACATGTGAAGTCCATGAATGACTTCCCTGACCTTCTGTGGACATTCAACATCCTCGTAGTAAACACAAAGATTGCTTATACGGAAAGTTGAGATCATGAAGGGGAAAAAAATGTTTTGCTGCTTTAAGCGTGATTTCTCCGCTGGAAGGAAGGAGGAGGCATGAGCTCTTAACACTCTGTGTATTACCAGCAAGCCTAGTTGGAAAAGCTCACTCATCTGCACTGGGGAGAAGCGCTTCATCTAACTCTCTGTTGTCCAATACCAGCTTGGTAGTATTTCAAGTGGCAGAGAATAAGGTTGAAGCAACACCTAATGGTAATATTCTCTCTCGTGTTGTTCATGTGAGGGGCTGCTCTAATTTCATGGTCTTTCTTTTCTGTTTGGTGGGGATTTGGGGCCTGAAAACTGAGTAATCAAGAGTTAAGGGCGAAGTGAACCCCAAGGCACAGAGGCAGCTGTGGCGTATTTTACCACGATGCAGCTGCAGCCCTGTTGGGATGTGATCCTTTCAGCGGCTGTTCATGGTGGGCAGTTGCTGGCGGAGAAGCACTGCAGGTGCAGCACCATTAGACACTTTTTCCTTTGTGTCAGATGTTTGAGAGCTGCCCGGGAACATTAAATAGGGAACAGTCTTCTGACATCTTCCAGGTAAGATGGAAACGGGAGATCCTGAATTATGAAAGATCCCAGTGTGTTACCTGCGAGCCAGTGTTTTAAGCCCAGCATCCTGGCCAAATTCCAGCTCTGCTAATTATATCCTGGCTATGTGAAAATTCCCCTGCGTTTGTACACCAACTTTCTTCCCTGCTTGTCTTCAGCAGCTGCGTGGAGCTGCCAGGCGTGGTGAAGCACTTGCCATGTTCCACCTCAGCCCTGGCTGCCTGTCAGTGGGGAATGAAGTGCACCCTGTGCACAGCATCTGCAGTGGGTCTGGATCCTCTGCAGGCAAGGTGCTGCAGAAGAAGTGTGCCCAGGGACCAGCATTGGGGCCTTGGCACAGACGGTAACAGCGTGAAGAAGCCAAAGGCACCAGTGCTGGGGCACACCACAGGGTCAGAGGAGAGACAGGAGGAGGCAGCTGCACTGCAATCTGATTTTTCTCTCAGCATTTCTCACCTACAAGGGCTGGAATAGCTATTACACACTGAGCTGATTCTGGGGCTGACTGACTTCAGGTTTGTTTGCACAGTGAGAAGCTCTCAGTCCCGTTTACGCCAGCCACCATCAATACATTTCCAGACATTTGCACGTCTGGTTATCGATCGGTGTGGACAAGAGAAGCTAAGGGAAAAGAAATAATTCAAAACCTTTAAATCTGTAGATTTTTTTCCTTCTCTTCCACTTCACAACTCAAGTGTGTGTTGCTTTTTGCTCAGCCCTGTTGGGAACAATTCTCTTCAACTGTCCATTAATCCCCATGGTAAAAACCTGACTCATACCACTGGAGATGAACTGGCTGATGGATTATCCTTGTCTTCTGAAGAGGGGAAAGAGATGGCTGCAGCAGTAGTTATGGGATTTTGATAATAAGAAGCAGTAAGAAATGCAGATCACATATAGAAGGATAATAAAATCACATATATTCAATATAGGCGTGACTTATCGGCTCATCTGTCCAATTTTCCTGTCAGCCAAGTTCTCTCTTTGATTATGGCATTTTTACCACAGTCCTGCCTGAATACTATATGGAAGCACATACAAAAATGTTTGAGGTTGCTCCCAATAGTATACCAACTCCACTGGGAGCAGTGGAGGCAGAGCATGCCCAAAACAGACAGAGCAGTGCCTTGCTTTCCGCACCCGCCCCCATCCCTCTCTGATCTTTTCAACACCTTAATCCCACGGGACAGCAGCTGTGAGTAGTCTCTCTGTTCCAAGGGGGAAAAAACAAGGTTATCTCAAGGTGTGATGCCAGCATGTGTTCCCTATATCCGAGAAGGGGAAGCACAGCAAGCCTTGAAAAGGGAGGGAACGTACATGTCTGTGGTGTAAGGCAGAGTTGGGACTCAAAGACCCAAGTCCTCTTGCCATGTTGCTCGTGTGACTTCAGGCAAGGCACAACGTTTTTAGTCTCATTAGCCCTGTCTTTAAACTGTTATTTAGTTTCACAGGGCAGAGAAGAAGGGGATTAAGCTTTAATTCAATAATGTTTGTAAAACATTTTAGAACTTGAATGGAAATTTCCCAGGTAGTGCAGAGAGCATTAAAAACCTTATCCCCTCTCCAACCGCAACTGGTCCTGTAATATGAGAGAAATGAGCGAAACAGTGCCTGCATTTTGGTGTTTATAATAGTAAAAAAACCTTCCTCCAGCTTCCCCTCTCTATCCTTACATGTTTTTTAAAAAAAGAGGCAGCAATGAGAAATTTTGCTCTAAACAGAGTGCAGTTGCTCCCTGGAGACTTGAATGAATCTCAGTGGAATTTTCCCTGCCTTCAGCCTTTTGTGCTTCTGAAAGGTCCTGGAACCAGGCATGTGACTGTGAGAGCAAAAAACACTTCTGTGTCTGAGTGCTCTACCAAATATTTACTAGATACCCAGATAAGATGGCTACAGGCAAGTTCATCAGGGTTTGACTGAACAGCCAGTAGTGCAGCACTGTTAAGAAGAAAATCTAAACTTCAGTTAAAATTAAATTTTACAAAGGTTTCCTCAAAGCACAAAACTGGTAACACTGAAGCTGGAGAATTGCTCTTCCCCAAGGTGAAATGTATTAGCTTCTAAAAGTAGCTTGTTGAAATGGAGTAGCTTCCTCATTGTGGTGGAAACTTCCTTGTTATAGGAGAGCCCACAGCTGCATGAGAGGGCATGTCAGTAGATAGCTGCTGAGTAGCCTTCTCCGTGCCATCCTGTGTGGTGGCTGGGAGTGATGCAACGTCAGCTTCCACAGCCCATCAGCTCCTCTATCTCTTCCACTGCCCCGGTAAGGGTGTGCAGTACTTTTTAATAGGGGCCATGGGCTCCCTAAGGAACTCTGCCGTCACCCAAAGACTGCTTAGCAATCCTGCTCAACCCCCTACTACCAGTGGCCCCACTGCAGCTGATTTCCTTGCTGGGTTACCTCCAGCTGCTTCAGCAGTACTCCAGAACTCCCATAGTTCTGTACTGGTTACTCTGCTTTTCAAAAGGTTGCTCAGGGGGCTTTCTCTGTGACTGCAAAGGCCAATGGCAACTGTGCATCAGCAGTCAGCACTAACTGAACCCATGGCTTTCCCTTAGGGATGTGGGGCCTGAGAGCTGGGAACAACCTGATCCTCTTCACAGCGTAGCCAGTGATGCCCTCAGCAGCCTTGAGTAAACCATACATTCTCTAAGTCTGTAAGGTGAGTAAATAGTTCTGTGGTTTGCAGTCACGTTGTGAATACTTTAAAAGTGCTTTGAAGACAGAGGAAGCCAAGCAGCTGTAATACACACCGATCTTCCCACCTTTTTGATTGCTACCTGTTCTCCTTCCATTCTGAACTGTCAGAGCCTGACTATTAGCAACTCTTTTACATAATCTCTGATGATTTTCAAGAGAGTCACAGGAATAAGAACTTACTGAACTATTGCTTCTTAATCAAGCCAGTGAGTGGGTTTATAATTTCTCTTAAAAAGCAGAAGTGACCATTTTGCTGCGTTATGGGCTGTGGACATGAAGCACTCTTGTGTGTTTGGCTGTTGGTTCCTCCAGACTGGTGAGTCAGGAAGGCACGTGTATCCTATGTTTCTTTAGTAGCACATGTGTTGTTCAGAGGTTTTTATTACTATGTTACTTAAATTAACCTAAACACAATATAGCATTTTTCATAAGTTCTGAGTTAAATATGGCCACACACATACAAAGAACAGCACTTGGTTTTAAAGTCAGTCTATAAAGAGACAAAAGGAGAAGAATGCCCACCATCTGCTTCACCGGATTTTTGAAATCCAGTGTTGTCATTCATTCATTTCTTAGTGGAGGTTTCATTTGTCCTTTCTACAGATTTCATGTGTTGCTTGGAGTCTCACCAGTGCTGGGTAAAGCAGCATCAAGTGACGTATCTTTCAAGGCAGTGTTCCTCACTCGTATGTTCTGCAGGGCAGGATCGGTTCCTTCCAAAGTTAAATTTGTTTGATCCTTTCCATCTGAAACACACAATAAAGACAGACACCTCAATGCCAGTGTGTCAGAATGAGATCACAATGTTGACATTTCCTCCAGCGAACCACTCGGAAACCCATTTAATCCACAAAACAAATCACGATAATTAGTTCAGTATGAGCTAATTTTACAGACTTGCTGAAAATGGACTGACTTACATGTAGTGATCCTTTTTCTGCTGCCTGCCTGGCTGTTCTTCTAGTTACCAATGTCCAGACTCTCATTCTGGCTGGTAATTTCTGATGCTACTCTCATGCTCTGTAGCCAAACCTTAGAATAATCCAGGCCCCTCTATAATCCTTTGGCAGAGCTCTCCAAAGGCCAGCGTATACTTGCTGAGGACCTTTGCATTACATTAATTATATAATAAAACTGGTTTTTGGTAGCCACTGCCTATGAACAAAGAATGGGATGTGCAAGAGGACCGAAATTCTGTAATACAGCTTATTTTCTGTAGTTCAAACACATATCCTAGAGTTAAACAGAGGACAGCTTATACCAATATATTTTCCAACTGTTAGCAAATTGCCTTGGATACAGAGAAAATACTATGGCTCCATCCTACATACTTTCTTAATACCTAGGCTGAGAGCAGAGCTTGCTTCCTAACCAGTATGAGCTGCTTCTCTTCTCATCTTAGTCCCATGCCAGTGCCATGCTGCAAAGTGCTTTGGGATGAAGTTTACTATGTAAATGCAGGATATTATATTACTGTGATTAGACACCTTATGTAGAAATGGACTCTTGTTTGTGAGATATTAAAAGACAAAATGAAAGCCTTCTTGATCAACCTGCAAGCTGATGAAAAGAACACAAACTGAAGAAGCACACACAGTTATCAGGACCAAAATATCCAAAGTACTAGTGAATCATCAGGCAGATCATGTCCTGTCCTCATGTTTGCTCCTATTAACTGCATTGCAAGGTGTCCCAGGCCTGTTCAAATATGTACTCCTCCTTTTCTGATTTCTGCAGCTGACCCCTTGGGACAAGCTCCATCGTAGCACAGGGAGAGCTCACCTGCCTGAAGGACGCTGCAGAACAGCCAGTTCCTACCTCGGCTGATTCCTACTGTATTGCATCTAAGTTTTGAAGAAAGTCAATAAAGCTGAAAGGAGGAGGGTGAAAGGCAATGTATTCCACTGCAACAGGCCATGACATTATTAACAGAGGCGATATTGTAGAAGAAACACAAGGCTTATGCAGGTTGTCAAGGGAAGCTGCGTCTCGGTTTTCCTCCTCTCTAGCCCTGTTTGTTAATCATATGAAAAGCAACTACATTAGAAAAGAGTTGCTTATATTGCTGTTCTGGTAGAACTATACTGACAATAATGATAACCCTAATGCAGGTAGAATGAATCCCACTTTTGCCAATACACGGTTGATATATTCCTGAAGGGAAACATGCTATACTGACAAAAGCTCCTCTAAGACAGTTTAAAACAGCTTTAGTATTTACCACAAGGCATTTACAGCATTGTTTAAAATTATATCCTTACACAACTAAACTTAATTTTAATGTAGACCTGGCTTGACAACCCAGAAAATGTACAGAAAATCCTTCTGTGAATTTACTGGGAGAGCCTAAAGAATCAGTCCAGTTGTCTATACTCTGTCTAGCTTTGGGACAGGCTTCATGTATCTGAGAGCTTGTTTCAATAGAAAGCTAAGAAAGGGGGTAGGTGAGCAAACTCTTCCAAAGAAACAGCTCTTAGTGAGCCTTTGGGAACTTTATATTCTTATCCTATTAAAACAATCAAATAAACCCCCCAAGCCCCAAAGCCGACTCTCTCAGCCAGGGAGCAGAAAATACCCTCTGTCTTCAAGAAGACTTTAGGCATTCCATAGTCATGATGTACCAGGCTTATAAACATCGTCATTCTTAGTGCATCAAAGATAATGTGAAAGATTTTTGTAGTGTCATATTAGCCAACTAAATTTTTGAGCCTGAGGTAAGCCAGTAAATACGCATTTTCAATATGCTATTGCTTTTTTGCTCCCTTGTTTGCTTCTGTTAAACCATGACATTTAAAAAAATCACAGGAATTTTGTAAGTCTGTTTAACACCACTGCTTTTTGAACAGCATTGCACAGGAATTTCCAGGCCTAATGAGTCTCAAATTTTGTAAAGCAGCTGGCCATAGGTTTCAACTACAGGATACTATAGATTTTCTGTCTTTCAGTAAGGTCCATTTTCCACCAAACAGAGTTTGTATTGGAAGCTTAGTTGCAAGTTTAGCTGAAGAATGATACTTCCTATCCATAATCACAAATTATAAAGCTTAACATAATTTTTTAGCACTGTTTTTCTAGAATAACTTGATTTTGTGTGGAATAGCATTACCTAGCTGTATCCTTACCTGAAGTAGGCTGATGCTATGTAAAACCGCTTAGATTTCTACATAGGCTCTGATTCAGTCTTTTTTATTTTCTCTGAGTGATTTAACTGGTGGAACTGGCCTAAATTATTATAAGCAAGCACATGTAACCCTTTCATGGGGCTAGAAGCCATTGCAAAGTTATTTGTAGTGTATGTATGCAAAGGACTTCAGTTTGAAATAGTCTGGGAGAAGTCTGAGGGGGATTTCCCTGCTTTATGTAATCTGTTGTTGCTTCTTAGCTTCCTCTATTCACATAGGCAGGAGGCATAAGCATGACACCACTGGTAATTTCTCAAACTCAATCTGAAAGCAAAGGCGATGTGCTCAGTGACCTACAGCAGTCTTGCAGCTTTCAGTAAATCCTCAGATGCTGGCTCAATGATATCTGGAATAAAGGAGACCTGAAGGAGCAGTGTGGGGAATAACTCAGATGGTAAGGGCTTCACTTGCTGGCATAATTTGAAAGTGGTCAGCAGCCAGGAAGATCTATGTGCTGTCCCTCAGATGTAACACTGGCCTACCCAGAGCTCTCATTTTATATGTCTCAATCCATACAGAGTGCTGCACCTCGCATGTGATGGGTGCTGTCAGTTCAGTGTCGGATCAGTGTGGGGCAGTTATGAGGCTGTGAGTGCGTGGCTGTGGCTGCCTTCTGGCCATTTCCATGAGGAACAAAACTCGTCTGACCATGTGCTCAGGTGCATCTAGTCCCAGTAGAGATAGTCACTGAAATCACAGACCGGACAGGCAGAAGCTTTAAGACAGGTAGGCTGCTAGCAGCCCTTTCTGTGCTGCTCCTGATACCCTGATGAGCCTGTTTGGTGTTGGGCTGGCTATCGCTCTGTGCCTAGGGCATCGTGCGGTACAGATTGCCATGTTATTGCTCCAAATTGGAAGATTTATAATTCAGCGACTATCCAGATTCCAAGAAACACGCTTACCGAAAACCACAGCTAGGGGAAATACAACAGGTGAAGTAAGCACGGTGGCACTGAGGAGGAAGGAAATCTCCCTGCAGTGCACTGATAAGAGTGTGCTTGATATATACTGTGCTCAATCTGGACAATCCACAACCGGGAAAACACAGCCTAGCTGAAGGAAATTCAGCTTGGAGGCCCTAGGGACTGAATCAGTCTGTTAAAATGCTTTGTTGGTTTTATTTATCACTACTTAATTAGGATGCTTAACCAACAACACATTGGAAAGATAGTAACTGTTAAATATTCAACAAGATGCCTTTCAGTTACAATATGACAACTCTGAATAAAGTTCATGGAAAGCTTGTCCTTCCTAGGTACTCCAACAAAGCCAAAGGGAACTGGACAAAAAAAAAAAAAAAAAAAAAAAAAAAGGTAAAAAAAAAGTAGGGTGCTATTGTGGAGACCTGGTTAAAAATCCAAGTCTTGCCATGGGCTCATTGAATGATCCTGGACAAGTTGTTTCCTGCCCTGTGCTTCAGTTTTTCCCATCTGTAAAAAGAGTACACAGTGTTGACCTTCCTTGTAAGTAGCTGAGATGAATGGCTAGAAGAACAGTAATACATTATTAATTATTTATTATTATTTCTCAGGAAGAAAAAGGGCAGAGAAGAAGCCATTAATCTTTCAGGGTTTTCTTGATCCTCATAAAAAATAAAAAAGCACCATGTAACATGAATTTCACACAACAGAAACTTTTGGCAAGCTACCTTTAAGAAGAAATAGTGGGTGCACAATTAAAAGAAAGTTAAAAGTGGGCAGACACTCAGGAAAACGCTCCAGATGGTGGAACGAGTTAGGCTGCAGAGCAGGCTCCCACAGGAAGCGGTGAAACCCCCATTGTTTGGGACATTCGAAACTCAATTCTTCAAAGTGCTGGTATATATAATACAAGGAACCGTTCTGTGCTGCCTCAAAAGGTAGTGGCGTTGAGACGACCTGCGACAGCTATACCTACCATTTCTACAGAATTCTTGCTGCTCTGACTGCAAAGAGCTGTAGACTCTCTTTTTATCAATATAGTATCTGAGGAACATCTACCAGGGAGTAACTACATTGTGTTTTTGCAGGAGATAGATTCAGCAACTCTTAACAGATCTTTCACGTTCTCACTTTTGAGATCTGAACTTTGTATGTTCGAGAGGGGAAAAAAAGCCCCCTATTCTCTGTTTGAGAATGACAGTATGCATCCCACAGACAGCCAATTTATTTCCTGTACTACCATCTAATGAAAAACTGGGTGGCTTGATTTTTACAAGCAGTGGTTTGCAGAAGAAATACCATGATTTTAATGGGAACCAAATGAGCGATCATTACATAAACAGCATTATGAGACACAGAACTAATGTCGAAACATTAAATGCTCTGGGTCAAACTCACCAAAATGGGAACTGGCAACAGCGTACTGGAACATTGGGGTTTCTCCACATTCGGATACTACTGCAAATATTTCCCGCTGCTGCTAATGCTGGTTCAGCTCCTCTGGAGGTAGCTGTGGAGGGAGTCTGACTGTTTCTATTGTTACTGGCACTTAAAATCTCAGACCTTCTCTAAAATCCAAATTCAGAGCTTTGGGCCAATTTTACTGATACTTGTTTCAGCGGTTTGAACAGGTAAAAGAAGAATTTTTAAAAGGAGCTCAGAATTAGAATTTTAATAAATACTTTCATTTCCTCTTGTTCTCATACCTGTTGGTATACCAAAAAGAGCAGTGCTGGGGCATGGGGCGGGGAGGCTGCGCACCCCAGCACGCCTCGCCTGCTGCCTCCGCACGGGAGGGCTGGCACCGCCTGCACGCTGCCCCCGGCCCTGGCCAGAGACACAGCAATTTCCTCAGGAATGAATCACCAACAAAAAAACCAAACAAGAGCTATTTCAGAAGTTTTCTTCTCCCTCAACTGTCTTGTCCAGTATCATATTCCTGACAGTTTATTCTTCAAGAATTTAGTCATCTAAGGTTTCAGTGACTCATGTGATGAACCTTCTACCCATTTCCTGGAAAGAGTGCTGTGTGGTCCTCTACATGTCCCTGCCATTTTCCTCGAGGGTCTCATTCTCTATATGTTTTCATATAGTTCAGCTTTCCTCCATTTTTTGGAGTGGAGGAGGGAGGCAAAAATATCTTGAGCGCACCCAAATCTACAAAGTAACCGGAAAGTGGCGTGGAGAAAGAAACATCTGGAAAACAAAGACGGGCACTGAACCAGAGAGTCTCATTTGAAAGTAGCTGCCTCTTGGGCTGAAAGCTGGTTAGAAGAAAGGAGCTGTTGCAGGAAGAGCTGTGTGGTACAATATGGTCATGAATTTACCAGGCCTGTAAAATGAAGATGAAAAAGATTGGAAGGCTCTCTCAGATCACTGCCTGGGTGGGTGTGACTCACCCTGGGCAAATGCCACTGATGACAAATACCCTGACACAAACTATTGAATGAATTGGGCTGGATGGGAACCAAAGTAACCATTTTACATACTTGGGCCAATCTGAAAGACACTTCTGTGCAGAAAACAACTGCTTCCTTTTCCTTATTAAAAAGAAAGTTCAAAAGCTGCTCACGGACAGCTTGAAGGATACTTCAGCAAACTCCTATCTAAGTGGGGTTGTGCTATGCCTACAGCAGACAGCAGCCAGGATATCAGCGATGCCCAGACCACACCTCCTAGCCCATACAGAAGTGCTACCTGTCCATATTTATGTTACAGTGACAACGAGGGCTCTAGCATTCTTCTTAGACTATTCAGAAATGTGTGTGAGTGTGAGCCCATCAACATAATTACAAAAGTGTGAAAGGACTCAGAGTCAGTGCCAGTGCATGCTTATAGACCTACGCCTTCTACACGCAAGTCAGCAGCCTAAGCATCCTGGCTTACGCTAACTTGCAGTAGGGCTAGTTAAGGAATTTGCAGATCTGTCTGATGGAGACAGGGCCAACATGTCCAGCATTCTTAGAAGATTATTTCAGTGCTCAGTTATACCACTGTAACTGGCATGTATACTTGTGTGTGTGCGTAGATGTATATATATACACACACATATATACACATACATATATACCTCAGTATATATACACTGTCATGCATTACAAGCCTGTTCCCTTTAAAGGGATATAGTGCCAGGTCAAAGTTGGCCCGACATTCTTCTTATTAAAAAAAAAATAAACTTCTACAAGCCCTGATTCCAACAGAAATGTTTCCATGATTTATTTTAAGAAGGGAACATTCTCCTGCAGTGCTCACCGCAACCCAAACATTGTAGCGCTGTGCAAGAGCATGAGAATCAGAGAGGAAACTGAAGAATCTATTTTCACAGCTTCAGAAGAGAAATACAAAAAGTAAACAAACAGCAAAAGCAGTGACAAATAGATTTTATTTTAGTGGTGGCTGCAGTGTTATCTATAGTATGGCTAAGGAGAGCAGACTTGAAGCATGCATGCTTTTCTAGCGATTTCTACAAGACGTGACTAAGTGTGAATGGTGACTTGTGGTAGCCATCTACACTGTAAGAAAGAGATTTATTTTTCTTTGGTTGATCCCTTCTGCTCCTCACACCTTGCTTTTCACACTTGAGAAACTGAACAGCAGAGTAGATGAAATTGCCTCACTGTTTTCAAAGCCAGAAAATTATCTGAAGCTTGGGAAAGCTATCCAGGGAAAAAATCCCTTGTTTGTGTGAGAGCTCTCAGATGCTTGAAAGTAACGGGAAGTGTCTTTCCTCTAAGTAATGGGAAGTGTCTTTCCTTTCTACAGAAGGGAGACCCTGCCTTCAGTGCTACTGTTTGTTTGCTCAAGTTTGCAGCAAGCTCTAGGAGAAGGAGAAAAGAGGCATATGGAGACAGAAAGAACTACTGAGCGAGCACATACTTTCCTGACGTAACTCTTGACTGTACGCACGCACACATCCGTCAGATATGCACAGACAGCACACAGCTCCTCAGTCTGAAAGGTCTGTGTACTGAGGACAGAGAAAAAAAATCAGCGGAGGTTGCCCAAAAAGAACTGTAAAGACTGATCTTGTGGCAGATTAGTGATTTCACCAGAAAGTTTTTGGAAGCTGTAAACAGGAAATGGTTAAGTAAAAGCAGGTGGAGCATGCTGACTGCAGGAACAACGCAGGAAATAGCTGAGTGTCTGAATGGATGCAAAAAAAATTGCTCTTCTGCTCAGTCCTTGGCAGTTGCAATACACCCGCTCCTCCTTCTCCTGGTCCTCCTTTGCTGTCCTTATCTCCCCAAGCTACAGCATCTCACAGTCTGCAAACAGCTTTTGCTCAAGTAATGCTCTGCTTGAAGTTCAGAACCAGCGCGGGAGAGCTGGGAGGTTCTGCCTGGAAGGCAGAAGACAAGAGGGACTCACCTACTGCACAAAAGATGAGTCAGAAGTACCCAGCAGTACCCTCTGCCTACCTGGGGGTATTGAGCATAACAGTCAATCAGAGAAACATTATATATAACATATTGCCCCTTTCATTCTAGGGGGCTCCCAAAACGCTTAGCTGTAGGAATCATTCTCCATCTCTACTGACACACAGTCCCTTCTGGGGCAGAGCACTGCAGTAGTTTAATAGTTCACAGCAACATCACATAAGCAGATGGAAAATAAAGCAAAATGTGTAAGAAGCGTTCTTTCCACTTTCCTTATAACCCTTCCTTTCTCTCCTCTTTGTCCACAGCAATTTGTGCCAATTCCAGACGACTCCAGATGTGTGTCTTTCCCACCAGTATCTGCAGAGACTTGGCTCTGGAGACAGGGATCTGCTTGCCAACATACTGCCTCCTGGTGCTTGTTCAGCCCCAAGGGTAGAGTTCCTGCTGCCACACTCTCATCCCTGGCTGTGCTGCCAGACATGCGGGATGGAGGGCAGACGTGCTGGTAAGGAACAATTCTGCTTTCTTCTAGATTAGTATAGTGTTAATGTAAACTTGTTTAACATAGACAAGACACTCTTGCCTTCAAAGGATACTGAACAATCACATTAAATCCCTGAGAAAAGTTAAGAAAGGAGCACACAGATTAGCTTGAATCATTTTGATCTCGTCTACTTTTTAAGTATTAGATGGTAAAGCTATGTTGGCAAACTCTACTCTTAGATATTTCTCCTCCTCTCCTAGATTCAAATTTAAAAAAACCAAATTGCTTTCTTCTTATATTCTGAGCAAAGAAAACACTAATGGCAAACAGGCTTCTATGGAGTTACAACTGCACAAACAAAAAGGATTTTTCTGGTAGGGAAATCTTGCAAAGAAACCTTGCCCTTTCTTGACATTGTGATTTTGGCAAAACTTACCAGGTGTTACTGGGACTTCAAACTTACTCTGCCTTTTCTACATTTTTTAAAACAGAGAGTTACTATATATACCTTTTAAAGTTCAAACTCTTAAATCCTAGCCTAGACAGGCCTTTGGGAGTAAGATCCAAACTCATCCTGCCCAGTCTCTGATATCCCACTCTTCTGCCCAGGCCATACCTTCCCAGGGTGTCCTGAGAACCATCGTGATCATAGTCCGGCATCCAGCACTGCTGCCCCAATGGGAGGAAGGAGGGGGCACTGCCAGGGCAGAGGCTGGTGTGGCACCTTCCCAAGCACCACCCCACTCACCTAAGATGCTGTGGGGCATAAGTGCACGGAAAGGATGTGTCCTATCAGCTTCAGGGAGTTAAACTTTGGCACTGATCTTTGGGAAAAACCAGTCTGTGATTCATATGAGTCTAAGAAACCGAGAGAAAATAATTGGAATGAGCTGAACAAAAATAAACAGGTGTCTCTTTCCTGCTCTTTTCACAGTTTCTGTGTCCCTGCGCCCTCACCCACATTTTTTTTGCACTTAAGTTGTTGAGAAAAACGGCAGGAATGAGGTTTCTGGTATAATTACAGTTTGCTGAGAAAATTGCAGCCCGCAGCAGTAATTCCTTTAGTGCTAGAGACAGATGCTGCTGAGGTCTAATCACAGTCTTCCCACTAACCAGGCCCTGAGTCTAATCTGTCATCAGCTGAGAGGCCGCTGGCTCCCGCTGCGCGTGTGAACCCGAGCTGCTCGGCTGGTTCGTCTCCCCTCCTCCGAGCCAGGCAGTGCCAGAGGGAGGGTATGTTTCCATTCACTCCTTGCCCTCAGCTTGAGCGATACTGCAACTTCAATGCACTGCTTATCTCTCCTCCATGCCTAGTATCAGGGCCACTCAAAGCCTCACTGGAAAGGGCTCAAGTGGTTGTTTCAACTTACAATGCCACATAGTGACTGCAGTTCAAAAATACAATTTAAGCTGAGATAAGTTGAAGGAGAGGCTTAATGAGAATGGCCTGTAGCTAATTCCTCCTTCCAAAACGTGTGGTATTTGCTGCTCATGAAGAGGACAAGGCTGCACTCAGTGATGGATCATATAACCTCCATATGTTAATAACAACAACAAAAACCAAAAGAGTATGAGTGCTGATGAGCACAAAAGTAAGAGGAAGAAGGAAAAGTAGAACTGGGTATACTGAAAAAAGAGCTGGGAGAGAGCATACGTGTAAGGAAAGACTGGCCAAATCTCTTCTACGTGTTACACACAGCTGCCATTGCCATCAAGTGTTTTGTATCTCACATTCAAAGAGCATAGGGCCACATCTTTGAACTTCTCTGTGCTGGTGAAAGAAGCTTGAAAAAAAACAGACCTCTCCAGCTCAGGAGTGTCCCTGTGCAGGAAAAAGTCACCATGGTACTGGATTAACATCTTTAAATCAGACTCTGGTCATAGAAGAAAACTGGCTGAAGAGGTCTTTTTCAAAGGCATGTTACTGTAGCATGAGCGAACCAGTGAGAACTGGGAAAGTCCTTAAGCTGGTACCCACCTTACAGCATCTGTATAGTTAACAGGTGCCCTGAAGTAGCAGGGGAGATGCGAGGTTTGGGAGGCGTAGACTAAACAGCTGTGTTTTGCGTAAGTAACTCTTAAGAAAGGCATAAGGGAACAGAGTAGGTCATCATTTCTGGTCAGAGGCAAAGGCATATTAAGCTAGGTGACTTTCTGTAGCAGCCTGTGGCCAACTCAATTTCTTTGTGTTCAGCTTTTTCCGAATCTGTACATGGCAGCTGGGCACACGCGATAATACTCCCTGCAGTAAAGGCGTGCACAGCAGCTTCTCAGCCGCTGACAGACCGAGGGGAACAGAAAGCATAGCACATGTCTCAGAGAGGGGGAAGGAGTGACTCATACAGGAAGAAAAACAAAGCAAAGATGAATTTAGGGCATAAGAGAAGAGGCAGACTGTTGGCTGTAAATCAGTTTTCTTGCACTCAGAAGGTTGGGTATTACGGTGAGAGGAGTTATACTTGACAGTAATGGAAGTCCAAGGAAGTTTGATTAAGATTACATGGCAGTCACAGGCCAACGTAGAAAAGAGGCTTTAAGGCGAAAATCAAAGACAGGAAGTGAGTAAGTAGGTCAGGAGCTGTGGTAGTGCGCTGGATAGATTTAGTGGGACTTGGAGAGACTAAGTTAGCTCTGCTAATGACAAGTGGTAACACTTACAATGTCACCAGGTTTAACAAATCTGACTCTGAAATCACCTTCAAGGCCTTGATAGCAAATCAGAGATTGCCGAGTTCTAATAGTATCTGCACCAGAGCAGATACCGTACGTGTTTTAACAAGATTGGTTTTACAGTCACTTTTTGACCCTGCCAAGCTTCCTGTAAATAGTGCGCTGTTTTGTCTGAATGGGATTTCTTCTTAAGGAGCTAGGAAAAATGAACTGAATAATAGAAACTGTGAGACACTGAGAAGGGCCACTACTGCAGGCTGAAAAGACAGATGCAATGGAGAAACTTCTTTCCATCCCTAAATTCAGTAAGTCTTTGATTCAACAGCTTTGTTCACACCCAGGGCAGCCAGAAGAGAACAGTCACCTTGTATTTTGTACCTGATGAGAAAACCCCAGATTGTATGTGTGCACTGGGACAGTTCAATGTGTGTCTATTCCAACTTCAAAGAGACTTTCAATGCTCTTTCAGATGTAGGGCGTGAGGAAGGGTGAGAACTGCTAAAGCTAGCCCCATCCTTATTAAATCTTTGCCCTCTCCGGAGCAAGCATGCAAGTGGAGAGAATAGAAGATATGCATGAGCAACTGAGCATCTCTGATCTCATGACCTTTGACTGTTGTATTATGGGAAATGTATTCTCCAGTTGCTATGCTTTTCTAATTCATTTGTTTTTTCCTTCAGTGACTCCCTTGTATTTTCCTTGGTGCTCCTGTGTAATGGTTTCAAGGAACCACAGATATCTTCAAGTTAAGCATGCACGTAATAGCTTTAATTAAATGTTTGCAAGTATCCCACAGTAATGCAAGGGAAAGGGAAAGCAAATAGTTTTGTACTCACTTGTACCTATCCCTTCTGAGCCCTGGTTTGGGTGGAAGCATCTGCACCACTGCCCTTTAAGGCCATTTCTAACCTACTGTGAAATGAAGGTCATTGGGTCCTGCTGCTCTGCATGTAAGCAGTTCAGACATTTCACTCCCATTAAAAAAGCTAGAGATCACCTGTGAAAGGTACAACACTGAAACCTTTTAGGCTAGGCTAAAATAAATTAAAAAATAAATCAAGGTAGACATTCTTTTCTCCACTTACAAAAAATGGAGAATAAGATTAAAAATATCCTTAACCATTTCTTAAAATACACTAGGATGCTATAGGGAGCATACCATAAAAGCAAAGATTTTTATCTTCTTCAATATTCTGAAATCGATATTTTCTGTTTTCTGTGCCATTGGCACAATCTCAGTCTTGGTACCACCCTCCACAATGAGTTACTTATTTATTGTTCTTTTAAATGAGGATCTTTGCTTCTATTACAAATACTTAACTAAACATTTTATATGTATAGAGGAAAGCTGCAAAGGATTTTTGTTTTAATTTCAGGAATTTAAAATAAATATACATGAGAGAAATGAAATTTGGAAGGGTAACTTTCATCATGCACAGATGCAGGAATAAGAAACAAGGTGCAAAGGTTATCAGTCAGTTCTTTAAGTAAAATACAAGACAACTTTACAGCACAGAACGTAGTTTGTTCAAGAGGAAGAATCTTTCTCTCTCTTGTATGATATGGAAGGGTTAACAGTATCTGCAAGGATAATCACGATGACTAACACTAGTGATTATTTCCCACACTTAGTACTAGTATAAAGTACTTGTCTTTGAGTTTTTCAGTGACTGACATTATTCCAAAGTTGAGACAGGCTAGTTTGAAAACACTTTGATACAGCGGTGCATATTTTATTGCAAATCCATTCACTGCTTCTCAGTGACTCCCAGAGATAACTCACATCAGAAAAGATATGAATAACTGTAAGACTGGAAAAAAAAAAATAAAGGCCAGTTTGATGAGAGAATAAAGAAACAAGGCTTCTAACTTTGATCTTGGCTATCTCCCTGCAGGGAGACCAGAGGCATTGCCCGTTTCTGCAGTCTGACACGCCGGGTTTGAGCAGGGGTTGTGCTGCGTGGGGGCTGGCCTGCCTTTGCTGGAGTTAGAGCTGCAGCTTGTTTTCAGAAGGGAACAGAAAGCACGGGTTACTTCCCTCATGGAGTGAGGCACAAAGGACAGCAGGGTTCTCTGGGAAGATTGAGAACAGCTGACACTAGTAACAGGAACTGGCAGCTGCAAAGGAGAGTAGGAGTGGGATGAAAAGTAGTCTTACAAAGCGAAGGAGGAAAGGAAAAGGCCAGGGAAGACCTAAAATTGGGAGCAGCTAACAAATGCTGACAGAGACCTCCCTTCTTTCCTTGAGGGCCTGATCCTGAACACATTCAGGCCAACATAAAGATTCCTATGAGGATTTTTGAGATACTCTTAATGCAGATTTCTATTCTTTGTTCCTCTCTTAATCTGCAGTCTGCATTTCCACTGTATCTTCACAAGCTGCTTCTTAAAAACACACCTGTTTTTGATGATGGCTGGGAGTCAAGAAAGTTTATTCTCAGAAGTGTGTGAAGAAGAGATTGGATCTACACTTCACCTTCCTCCTTCATCTCTGTCCTGTCTGCCTGATGCCTGCATTCCAGCCCTTCAGGTCAGGTGTCCCAGTACAGCGCCTCTAACAAGGCTGCAGTGTGATGGTGCACAGCGAGTGCACAGTCTGGGCTTTTTTGGGTTTCCTGCTCTGATTATGGAGGGTTTTGATTTTTGTTCTTTGGTTTTGTGAATTATTTACTCAAGCTGTCTGCAGCGCTCTGCTCCATGTAAATGAGAGCTAGCATGAACTCATGTTTATAAGATCAACAGCTCCATCAGTTTCATTTTTATTCATTGTCTTAGACTTTCCTGTATGTAATTTATATTTTTTTGCTTACTACTGTTCATATCTCACCTGTCAGTCTTTTAAATGAAATTACAGGCAGATTGACCATCTTCACTGCAGCTTCTCCTAAATTACAGTTGTGGAACTCTTGCATCAAAACCCAAGTTGCTCTTTTCCTTCCCATCCTATCAAGTACTCCATGGACTATTTCTGTCCTTCTCTTCTAGTAGTGGCAGCTGATTTATATCACCAAAGCTAAGGCCAGGGAAATCGATGCCCAACTTTCCCTCAGGAGAATGAGTTTTTATGCATGGCAGTTAGTTAATTATTTTCACCACACAGGTACCAAAAATATCCAGCCTGTCTCCGTGACACTAATTAAGGCCCGTGGGGGTCACAATGCAGTAATCTTAGGCTTTGGGCCACCATAAGTACATTTTGACTTCTCTGGTTCTTCATGTTCCACTTCCCTTTAATAAGTCATAACTACTTTTATTCTCCACATACATGAGGAACTTGAAGCTCAAAATTCAGTGCAATCCCTTAACTCTCTGATCTAAATAGTGCAATTTACTGAAAAACACTCCCCCAAATTTTCTGCTTCCTTGGGATAAGGAAGGGAAGTGAAAGAGGAGAAAACAGTGATCAGTGATTTCTTTACAACTTCTTCTTACTAGCTAGTTCTAAAGTAAGTTTGGGGGCGGGGGAGTTCCTTGGGGTTTTTTTTTTGGCGGGAGTTTGTTTCTTTTTTTTTTTTTTTAAAGGTCCTATTCCTGACAGAAAAGCAGCTGCAAGCATAGCAGAGCTTTCTGTGCACTGGGACTGAAATGTTCATGCTGCCGAGTCCCCAAACAGGCTAGGAAATGAGAAGACAGAAAGGTTAAAAATGAGAGTACAAATAATCAGCAGGGAGCTGGTAAGACAGCAAAGCCATGATGGTGGGAAGGACAATGTCAAAAGTTAGTCCCAGGTGTAATACCTCAGAGGCCAGATGCATGTTGTGAGAGGTGTCGTTCATCTAATATTGATGCTTTGTTTTCCCCCATGAGCTCTAAGGCAGGCCTTAGCCAGTGAATACTGCATTCTCTGTAAATGCCTTGCACGGCCTGTTGTTGCCTTTCCAAGCTGCTTATTCAATAGCACATTTTTTCCTTGTTTTCAAATGCTTGCTGGACTCTTGAGTTTTTAACCTAAAAGAAGAACATCTGCATTTTTTTAAGACTTGGGACCTAAGTTCCACCTCCCTCAATTTTACTGAAGTGTTGCCATTATTTGGGTTAACCCTTTCATAGTCAGTTTTGCTCTGAAGTTATATGTCTGCTACGTATAGCCCAATTCCACATTCATTTGGAGGAAAGGAAAACCAGCTCTGAGACAGACCCAGAGGGCTCCTTCCAGTGCTGACCGGTGAGGGCTGGAGAACTCCTAAACCATATCTGCAAAGTCTACACCTTCCCTAGCACAATAGCTCTGCATCAACATGTCCACTGGCAATGTAAAATTTAAAACTAAAATGTTCTTATCAGCCACTCTTGTTTCAAGCGTGAGACCTTAAAGTTGTATCATGGCAACTTCATTCAACTAAATGAGAACATTTATTATCTCTCTGTCCCTTCCCTTTTGTCTCTCATTCCATTGTCTTAAATGACAAGTGGAGCAGCACTGTATGGTGATTTTTGTATCTCCAAGTGTGTTATTATCCCTGTATTAAATTAGTAAAATGGCAGCATGTGGATGTGAAGTAATTGCCCAAATTCATGCAGCAGTTTAGTAGAAGGGCTGATAAGTTAGGCTGTGAATGTACTCAGCAACTGCCGTGTTCCCCACTTCATTTAGCTTTTTGATAAGCAATTATTTGCTAAGTCCCCTTCACAAGCATCACAGAAGCATTGCACTGTGAGTGAGAACTGCTAGCTGTTTTACCAAATATGATCAGTTCACTGAAGACAGGAGAGAGTAACTTATATCACCCATCCAGGGACGGATGATCTGCACACCACGAGTTCCGAGTCCATCTCTGTTGCTATCTATGTGCTTATGGGCACGTAACTTCAGTTCTTTATGACTCAGCTTCCCGTCTATCCAAGAGAGAGACTAATTCTTCACAGCCAGCAGGTGAATCAAGAGGTCATAGACTTCTCAGGTTATTGTCGGTTAGTCATTCATCTTAGGACTTTAGTGGCACACCTATAAAGGGATAATTGTACTAATATGCATCAGACCTGCACTGAGATAAGAGGTACATCAGAAGTTCAGGGGTAGGAGATACTCAGATACCATGGCTACAGAGCCATACAAATTCCTAGGATAATGAGGTAGGTAAATAGAGAAGTATTAGTTACTACCCAAATAGTGTTCAGGTATAATTAATTCTATAGGTGGTTATTATCCATTATACAGTCTGATGTATCAGATAGTGGTGTGTTTTATACTAATACACCCCTAAACACTAGTATAGGAAATATTACCGTGTACTGTGGTACTCTTAAAAGGAAATGCACAAAGTTTATGTTGCTCTTGTAAACAATTTCCATTCATTCATACATACCAGTATATTATTTCAAAACTGTGTAGATATCAATAATAATTGGAAATGGCCTTTTTACACCCACATCACAGCAGAGCTAGTTTTAGGGACATAATACTATTGCTATTGCAAAGAATGTCATATGATGTCAGGATCCAGTAGACTGGGACATGTAGGAGTGAAAGTCATCTGGTGTGAGAGTAAGAGACAGCCCCTATGACTAGTGCTAGCTCTGACCACAAACCAGGAGCGTACACTTGAGTGCCCGTTGAGGCCCACAGCTTGCCTTGCCTGCCATTTGGCAAGACAAAGGATGAACATAATTTATAAAGATAATCTGGAGCAGAATTTTGCATATTGAAGTCATGACTCACAAGATTCTTACTTTTCCATTCAGTGTAAATATGCATAAACAATCATTCTGAATTGCTTTTAAAAACATTTGTAAACAGCTTTTCAAAGTCTCTTTTAAACCAAATTGGGGTAAATCTCACATTTGTTTGAGTTTACACCCTTTAACTAGCTTTAGGATGCTGTGATTTACATTGCTGTGTAAATCACATCTGCTCATAAGCTGTGGTTTGAAAACATTGCACATCTGTGGTATCAAATGTGTGCAAATTAGAGAATTATATGACATTACCAGTCCCTTTCATGCAGATGGAAGCTTCAAGCTTCGTGTTTTTGTGTGCAGTATTTGAAATCATGTTATTATGTAGTGTAAACTGCAATCATCTACTCTCTACTTAGACAGCAATCCAAATCATTCTCACGTAGCCATATAGTCAGGTACACTAATTAGGAATGTAAGTAACAAAATGTTATGTGCCCTGAAGCATGCTTATGGCCATTCTTTATAGTGGTCTGGTCACCATACTCATTACTTTTAAGTAAATAAAAGGTGGGGATTTGTATTTTTGAGTTGTGTTTGTTGATAAAAGAGGTATTTTCTTTGCAGCAATCTGGACAAACAAGGTTTTTCAGCTTTACTTTTGTTCTGTATCTGTGGCTTCTTTTTGAAGTTGGTGCTAGGTCAACCAGAGCCAGTGTCTTATAATCCAAGAGCTAGAAACAGAAATGTAGTATAGGCAATCAGTCATAAAGTCTCTTCCAACATTACAAAGAGGGTTGTTCCCTATGACAGGTTTGCTGTATTTTTCTTCCTCTGGGTGTCTCAAGAGAGTGTCAGCAAGATTTTCCTTCCTCTATTTCAAAGTCTTGCTCCTATTTTCAACTTTTGTATAAGTTATTTTAAAATCTATTTATAAGAATGTTCTGCTTTAAATTACAAGTTTATTTCTTTTCAGTCTTGACTGTATTTTCCTTTAGACAAATACCTCTACAAAGTTTTCATCAGAAGACCCAACATTACTTATAAGCACCATTAATGAAGCCTGACAAAACAATTAGGCAGAAGCTATTATCATCTTTACTTTTCAGAGTAAATTAATATATCACTCGATCAAGATTGTAAAGTGAATTAATGGTAGCAGCTGGAAGTGTAGCCTAGAAACTTTTGATACCCACACTCCTACTGCAATTATATGCCCTGAAAACACCCGGACTGTCTCAAACCCACTCTGCACTACCAGCATTCCTCTCATATGACTGAAGTGTTTTCAGGCTATGAAAATTAAAGAAAAGAAAAATAATGTAAATCAATGTCTGATTCTACATTGTTTTCCCCTCTGAGGTTGAAAGACTTTTTCTTTCTCTTCTAATTTTTTTCTTACAGTAGGTATTGGCAGGCTGAAAGTTGAAATAAAACAGGAAAAAATAACAAGCATATTTTGAGTGATTACTCAACTGGGGTCCTTTGTGACAGGAAATGCAGCTGCGTGACTAATGGGCCTGACTTTCTCTTGGCTTCCTTCCCCCTTCAAAGATCTTGTTTACTGCCCCAGCCAAATTTTTTTTTTTTAATTGCTAGAAGCTAGCAATTTTCCAGGAAAAAAAAAAAAAGATCTTTGCAAGAGGCAAACGCAGTAAATCTTACAAAGATCAAGGGCTGCAGAGCTCTCTGCCATCTACTCCTTTTAGCCTTCCAGGCTCTTGAGTCACGTCATATCTTCCCCTGCTCCACTCCGAACATGTGTCCAGCAGATCTTTCTGCTTTGGTGAGGGGAGGGAGTATGCGAATCACATTTACAGCATCTAACCCTGGAATTCATAAAGGAAGGACTAATTCCATTAAAGAAACCAGGGGCCTCCTAAGGCTCTTGCATTTTATCTTTTTTTTTTAATTATTTTTTCCTCCCTCTCTCTCTTTTTAACAGCAGTTGTGTGCCCATACTCCATAATGACATGGCTGTTAAGTGTGAGCTATTGAGATTTGACACAGCATAGTCCCATTAGTAAGAGGCCATGGAGCTTTAAACGTTGTTTGCATTTGGCCTGCTTTGTGAGTGTGCTTGTTGAGCTTCCTAGGTAACAGCGGACAGGCCAGGACCTGAACCTCCCCTGAACTGGAAGGGAAGAGGAACCATGCATCCAAGCTTCATGGCAGGCCCTTATCCCTAGAATTCAGTGCAATGAAACCCCAAGTTCCCTCTCAGTAACGGGCAGTGTTTGGCATATGGTTGGATAGAGTATCTAAACAAGCAGGGGCTTGTCCTCCTTTGCAGGGTGTCAACAGGAGATGCCCACCTTGAAGGACAGTGGTACTGAGCCCTGTGGAGGGGTACAGTGGGCTAACGGAGGGCTCTGAGCTGTGAAGGGCTCCCAAGACTACACGCTCGATAAAGCAAACGTGATGTTTACCAGCCTGAAGGTGGGTGCGGGAGCCCAGCAGCAGTGCCAGCAACCAGCCGTGCCACAGAGGAAACAGGTGAAACTCCGGCCTAACAGTGGTGAGTTTATTCTTGCAAGGGGGTTAGAAACGCAGCCAGACAGGTAAACAATAGCCTCAAAAATCATACCCTAAGAGAAGTAGGGGCCAGTCTTCAGCCTTCTCAAGAGACCTTTCTCTTTGGAAAACTGGGAGATCAAGTAATTTAAAAAGAGTTTGAGGGCTGCTCCACAATCTACAATGTTGGCATGGTTCCCTGTGCCCTGTAGCAGAGGCTAAAAAAGGAGGTGAATATATTCATTACCATAAACTGCACAGAGGAACCGTCAGAATGGGTATGCTAAAAAAAGAGACGAAACCTTTGCTTATGAATAGACCTAAAAGAATTGAATACATGTGTACAGAGGGATCATTTTCCACTACCTACAAGAGGAAAAATCTCTGGGGAAGTGGCTGAAGCCAAATATTTTCTTATGCTTCATGTGTCAGCAGGGTCTGGCAGAAGCCCTTAAAAAACAGAGCACACATTTTGTGCAAATTGAGAATCACAATTTCTGGTGATTTGGATTGCTTCACCAAACTTGAGACGTTTCTCCAAAAATACAGCAGATATTTGATGATGTACCAAGTTTTCAGCATTTACACAGATCAGATGATGTTAAAATCAGCAGAAAAAAAAAACAAACGCAGAATAACACAGTAAAAGGCTTCAGAGCCATCCTGAAAAAAAACCCCTAAGCTGGGCTAGACAGACAAAAATGTTAATTTCTCACAACAGCTATAAAATGCTGGGGAGAGACATTATCGTAGCAAGCTATACAGCAAGGTTACAGAGGAGCTGGACTGAGTGCAGATGTGGTGGGCACAAGGACTCATTGGAATGGGAGCTCTGTGGGGGAAACCTGGCTGTGTGACCTGTTGACCTCAGGGCACTGCTATAGGAAGACAAGCAGTAGACTTTGACTACAAAGCTTAACAATTCCAGAGACCGAACAAGGTCCTTAAAGAGGATGCAGCCCTGAGGTACCTTAACACATGAGACAGAGTTGTCCTCAGAAGAGAACTGGCCTAATCCTCTTGCACCTATATAGTCAAAACTAGGAGGTCAGTAATTTCTGTGCGATGAATACTAACAACAGCTGAATGTCAGTGCATTCAGATAGAGAGGAAGGATTTGGCATTTGTCCATGAATGTGAAAAGTTTCCTGTATTTTTTTATGAGAAGCCTGTGTTAGAAAACTGACCATAACCCACTTACTGCGATTGCCAAAATGGTCCGGCAAAGCCCCCTCTCCTCATGAATATGAGGATTTTTTTTTTTGCAGTTATGAATTTATGATTTGCAGATTGGGAGGGATTTGGAGGGTTCAAATTTAATCCCTAGAGCATTTGATGAAAAAGCAATGATGCAAAGTCCAGAGCTAGATTTTGTATGTGATTATTTGCTTAAAAATTTTGCTTATGACAGGGATAAGACCCAGTGGAAAGTACATGAGCCTATCACAAAGAATATTCTCAGCCTTGTTGCTGACTTCAGGTTAAGTATGGAAAAAGTAGGAAAAATCACATAACCTCTCTTGACTGTTATTTCTACTTCCCTGAGGTAAGCTTACTATAAGGTTGTAAAACTGAACAGGTGGCACAGTATATCAAGCTTATAATTACTATACATCCTGTACCTGCTAAGGTAAACAAGGTCTGACAATGTGACAGGAGTAAGTGTAAGATGTCTTCAGTAAAATATAGATTAAGCTCTGCCACTCTAGTTCCATTATTCCTAATCAATGTGTTGGTAGAAAATAGCACCAAAACAAATTGGTAACTACTCAGAAAAAGTGTGGAATCAGGATGTGATCTGGTTTTACGTCTGTTATATCAAGGTGAAACCCATGAAGGAAGTAAGTCAACTACTGACATTTTGCTTGACAAAAAAAAAAAAATTATTTTCATTTGCGCAGTCTTCCAATTCTCTGCCATCTTCAAGGGTGTCTTCGAGGTCTTGAAGTAAAGAAACTGAGTAAAGACACAAAAACTCAGAACAACATGACCTGCCACCCTGACAGCTGTGGCTGTGATGTTCCAGTTCCACAGATATAAGCAACACTGCCTAGTCCTCGGGATTCACTGAGCACAGTTTATGTGATGTTGGTTCTAACTATTGGCAGTTGCATATTAGCACAACTTCTCTGAATTTTGTCTTGGAAAACGTCTTGACTCTAGGATCTCTGGCATTAACAACTGCCCCTTCCAGTCTGAGAATCTGAACAAGGTGCTGCAAAGTTCTCGTTTTATTATGAACAGCCAGATGAAACCAGATGTATAATAAAGCAAATCTTCACAGGCAACCTAAACACTGGATGCACAATGGAGACAACAGCATTTCAGCCCAGAGGCGGCTTCATTTGAGCCACAGGGAAGTAATCCATTTATAAACAAACCTCTCAAGCACTTTGGGATGAAATCACTATACAGAATCAGTTTAATTCACTCTACTTATGTGACAAGCCCCCATTTCATGTTATTGTTTTCCTGGTTTTGCTATGCCAGTCACACTGTGATTCCAAATGTCTTTGCTCTGTGCTAGAACAGCAGGCCCCTACATTAAAAAAAGCCAATAGAATAAAGAAACTTGTGATGGAAGTTGTTCCCATGCACGCAGCCTGCTCATGCTCAGAAATTGTTCATGTTCCATTTCTCTCTGTCTGGTTAACAAGTGGCTACCAGTAATTTGATGGCATTAATATGGTGTTGAATTCTGGGTGTACTTTACCCACTTGTACCATGTCCTAGGCACTCTTCTGTTGCATGACAGTCACCTTGCATTCAGGCTCCTGGCTGCCTTCACTCTCTGATGCTCTCCTGACTCTGGAACCTCTCACCTCGTCAGCAGAAACAACCAACCTATATATCAACAATTTCAAATTCTGGAACAATTTGGTGATTTGCTCTCCCCTTTGGTTGAGCCCTGTAAAAAGGACTAAAAGGCGTGTGTTACCTAGTAGTTAAATAGTGAGATCGGAAGCCCTGGACCAGGCAATATTGCTGAAACTAGATGTCAGATGAGGTCTAAATTAGGCATCTGCTGACTGTATGAGGTAGCTTCACCCAAAATCTAATGCCATTGTGTTACACAATGGCCGCATGGTCTTCTGTGCTTTTGTTTCTCCATCTATAACACGCAGACAGAAGCACCCAACTGTCCAATGGGGTGTATTGAGAGTTCAGTGAAATTTCTGAATACTTCAGAGATTCCTGGATGAACAATGCAGTATGAACAGAAACTAACTGATATTGTCTCTTCTTTTTTAGTGACATCCCTCCGCTGTTGGTATTGTGCTCACACATCCCTGAGTTAAGCTTGCTTGAGGGATCTGATTTCACTTGGGCTTAAAATCTTTGTTTCCTTTCTCAGAGAGGATGCTGGAATATACCTGTAAGAACAGAAAAACTCACATGTCCAGAAACTGCACTCAAGACACCTGCAAACTGCTTCCATCTGACTTTCCTCATCTTTCTTAATATACTCAAGCAAGGAAGGTGAGAGCAGTTTAATACATGCATGTTCTGCACGCCTTGCGGCCCTTGTGCACTTTGAAGACCAGAGCATTCTCTGCCACAGCAAATGATTTTGTGTAGCTGAGAAACTTTGGTTTATAAAAAAACCCCCCGCAACTAGATGCCCGTGTGATTGCAGTTTTACAAGAAAGAGCAGAACTTCTGAGCTCTTCATAGTGAGGCATAGTCCTAAGCCTGGATACAGATTTCTGCTCCAGGAACTGAGCGCTATGTCTGTGTGCCTTCTAGAGGCCTTGTGAATACAACATCATCTTTGCTTCCCCAGCTGTAAAACTGGAATTATAATATTCTCCTATAATAGAGGGGTTTAGAAAAGTTAATTTCTAGAAGTTTTTAAAAATGTGAAATATTGGTTGTTTTAATCTTGTTCCGTCATGAAGAAGCCCTGCAATTCTTCCATCCTCTGCTGTTAAAAAAAGAAGGTCTTGCAGTCTTTTGCTAAACTGTACAAGGTAGTTTCATAAGCTAACCTCCCTTACAGCTTTTCGCAGTTACAGAGTGGAGAAAGATGGGTGTTTAGACAGACAGTAACAATTTTGCAAGTAAAAGTGAGGGAATTGCTGACAAAAGGTTTCCATATATAACTCTCTCATCTGTGCTCTTGGAGCAGCTCTGTCTGTGATAGCTCCTCTTTCACATCGTGTCTAGGACAGAACAACTTACATTTACAAAGTATCAGCAGGTGTGAACAGCACACCCACACATGCGTTAGGTGCTCAAGCACATTTCCTCTAGCTCTTAAATTGTCCCCTCTGTAGCAATGATTCAGCTTGGTGATGGCATTGTGAATGGATCGGGGGAAGAAAGACGATAATATCAATATCAATAACAACAAGTAATTCAAATGGTGACATTAATGAGCATTTGGATTAAGATGGCATGTGTCAGGTCTGGTCAGTGGTTTTCTTTAAGGATCTCTGTGCTAGAGCATCGCCTGTGTAGGGCAGAGGCCTTGAGGCAGGAGGATGGGGATACTCCTTGGGGAGTGAGGACTCACGATGATGGTGATGTGCATCAGACAGTGCTCAGTATCCAGGAGGGCTGGGGGCAGCTGGGGAGCCCCACTGGCTGCTGTGGCCAGAACTGGGACCTGAGCTTGGCTGGAGGCATGGGTTTGTCATGCCAGCCCTATCCTTCATCTGCCCCCTCGAAAGTCACACATGGCCTACACATCATAGCTGCACAGAGAGAGCAGTTCTCTTCAACACACATGCTCACGTGTAGCTAATGGAACTGGGATTATTGCAGCAATTTGGAAAAGAAGGAAAATACATACTGTCAGGCTGGATAAAATGTTAAGGTGCTGTCGGCTTGATGTGTGCAGAGCTCCTGCCAAATGAAGCATTTGCACCCGGAAATCCACATGGCGGAAGATTGGTGCTGAGGCATTTGTGTTGCCATCAGCAGGGCAGCAGCTCGCCTGCACGTACTCAGACTCCCAGGAGGCCAGGGCTCAGGGCTCCGCAAGGAGGTCAGTTTTTATATAGTAAAGCAAACAGTTTAGCTAATCAAGGAGTTTTTTCCTTTTCTTTTCTGAGGCTCTTGGCACCCAGCCCTGTTACTTGCAATCTTTAATTTGTACTGTGGCTTCCTTTTCCCTGCTGCCTTCTCACTCACTCCAATTTTCCCACACACTTATTTCCTAAGTCTACCTCTTACGGAGGTCTTCATTTATTTTGGACCCAAATTTATCTCAATCCTACACAAAGCTGCTGTTACCTCACCACTTATTCCTGTAAGTGACTGTCATCAGAAATTCATGAGCTTGAAAAGTTTATGAAAAAATGAAGAGCTATTTTTTTGTTGTAGAAAATACTTGATCATAACACAGGTACTTATAAAGCAACTTCATTCATATGCACTTACAGAAATTGATTGTGGATCACATTGGACGTTCATTTTGATTATACAGATGCCTGAGGCTCAAAATTGGGGTTTCAATTGTTTTCTTTTAAAGGATCTGCGTATGTCCATAGTAGGGGCGGGCTGCAAGCTACACACACTACTCACAGGCTGGCCATGAAAAGTCTGTTACCATACAGCTTTCACAATAAGGGGGTAGATTCCGATGAAACAAATCACGTTTTGGCACATTCTCCCTTCCACTTCCATGTTGCTAAGAAAAAACCAGAAGAGAAAGAGGCATTTTTTCTGGTTAGCAGAGTTACACAGTCCATAGCACTTAGTGTCATTTGTGTAAAGAAACCAATGAAGGCAACATGTAAATAAACATCTCAACTAAAACCATAGCAAAATCCTAGTGAAAATATACAGCTATCTAGTCCCCACTTGTCAACATGGCAGAGGCTAGCTTGCTCAAGGACTGATAATAAGAGGTGTAGGAACACGGGTGGGAAGTGACCCACCTGATCACCAGGTTCTGCATTGAATCACTTTTAAATGATCTTTCTGAAAAGCTGCACAGAACCCAAAGTGTTCCTTCCACCTGCACACACTCTAGGAGGTGCAAAACACCACCAACCTGTGACAAACGCTCACCTTCTACTGCATGCGTACATCCACCTGATCTCATCTTGTTTAAGCTAAATAGTTCTTCCCTTCTTTCCCTGTGGTTCTTTCCAAACCCATTTCTACAGAGCTCCCCTGCCTTTGAACACAGCCCAAGTTGGCAGGGCAGCACTTTCCAAGCCGTGAAGCAAGCTGTGGACAGCTAACAAAACCTGACACACATTCCATGTATTTTCACTATAACTGTTCCTCATAGCCACTTACGCGCAGGCACAGAAGGGTTTTAACAAACTGCAGTGAGGCAGGGCTAAAATCCCTGCGAGGCACTGAGCTAGCAGGCACTGGACAGTCTGTGTGCAGGCCTTCGGCAAGGGGGCAGATCACAGCCCAGGTCCAGCAGACAGGACACGATGGGCTGTTGCTCTTTGGCAGCCCCCACAGAGACATCCCTCAGATTGAACAGAGCCACACATTAGGAAGCTGATCCTGCCAAGATGTGCAGTGCAAACGCTCTCTGAGGCAGTTGGTCCGATACCTCTCATTAATTTCAGAATCCACCACTGAAGAAAACACAGCTCTTTATAAGGTGGGAGATGTTTTAAAAGAACAGTTGGTGCAGATTCAACTGGTATAAAGCTGCATACCTCTATTAAATACCAGGGGGTGTTGCTGATTTATACCAGCTGAGAAGTTGGCCAATATTCTTTTGGAGCCACCAGCTCTACCATTCGTAATTGCCAGCTGAAGCACTGGGAAATGCAAGAAGAAATGAAAAATGGAGCACATTTATGTGAAAAAGCTTCGATGCAAAACAAATGTCTACTCACTGCACATAAGCTGAAATAATACAGCGCTTATTGGAACTGTGCTACAATAAAACAAGCTGGATGAGTCAACCAGCAGTGCATCTAATCTCCACTGACTGCCTTTCCGGTCCCCAAGCTCCCCATCTATTTTTATCTCTTCTTTTTTAATATACTTTTTGGTTACAAGCAATAAATCTGCAGATCTTGGGTCCCCTGTGTGCACTCCTGCTGGCTGGCCACTTGGCTTTTAGGATGATACCCAGACCGTTTTGGCTATTAGACCACAGAACATGGAGGCTATGATTCAGATTCAAGGAACACTGTGGCCCAGAGAGCACAGCAGAGGCTACTGATAGCATGGGGCATGGCAAAGTTTTCTGCACTGAAGGCAAGTGGGCAATGCAGAATAGCAGCGTGGTACACTCTTCAGGTGGAAACTTGCAGAACACACAGTTTGGGCCAGTGGTCTACCCAAGGTCCATGACACTGCGTGGGGCACATACAGAGAGAATAACGTGGGATGTGTCAATGGTCAATGACTACTGACAGAGCTAACACTAAAATGGCACTGGCAGTCAGTCTGCTGCTGTGCCTATACAGAAACAGTGCCATTCCCTTTTTGCCTGGGTGGGGAGATTTTTAGTTAAGCTAAATGCATCTTTTCCACCTTGGGATATATGTCACCCATTACAGGGTGTAATATTTGAGAGCGGAGAGAAAGCCAATCCTGATTTCAGAGTCACTGGTCAGGTGATGGGAACTGCTTTCATGATGCAAGGTTTTACCATTGCTTGTTGGCTGGGTGTGTTAGCACTCTCTTGAGAAAAGTGTGGGTGAAATTTTGGAATCACAATACTTCTGCTTCATTTTTCTCTGGTAACCAAATTAAGATCCTAGCAATAGAGCCATTATTTTTCTAATTTTTCTCTGTTCTCTTTAATGGTTTCATTACAAACACGACTACTCACTTCGAGCTTGTACATGCTGGGAAACATCTGTTAATTGAATATTAAGACAGCCAAAGTGTTATAATGGATAGAAACTACTGGGATATGATGCTAGCTTACAGGCTTCTCTTTTCATTCCAAGAGTACATGCTTCAGGGAGCAAGGGAGAAGAGTATATGAATTTAATTTCAGACATTCACTTGTTAGGTGCCCCCGAGGGACATACCCATTTCCTATATAAGGTTTGGTCTGTTTGCAATTAAGCTCTCTTCTTTGCATATTTCCGGATAGATTAAAAATAGCAGAATCATCTCATTCTTGGACTTCTGGAGGTAAACAAAGCTGTTGCTTCCAGAGGCTTTAAAGCACCGATTTGGCTTATAGATCTCGAAGGCAGAATTTGTCCATGAACTTTTTATGCTGGATAAACAAGAATTTCAAAGATAAGAGAAAAGGTAGGAGCACATTTCTAGAACTGTAGACCTTTTAAAGCAACCAACTTTTGCAGCCTTAATTTTTCAATAAAACTAAATGTTGATAAAAGGTTAAATTGAATACTCTTTATACAGAAAGCTCAAGACCAGTTCAGACCTCTTCCACCACTCTCACAACCAGTGGATCAATTCCAGAGCTGAGAGGCTTGCTGAGCTCCCATTACAGTTCTCCTCTTATTCTTTTTCTGTTGGGATTACCATCATCAATCCATTTAATCCAAAATGCAAAGCTGGTTTTTGTGATGCAGCCATCCATTCTCAAGGACCTTGACAGAAACAACTGATTTATAATGGTGCCTGAATTACTATCAGATGGGAATGATTCCCATACATCCCTAACAGCCTGAGGTTGGACACACGATAGTGATCTGCACCTGATCATTTCTTCCCTGCTGTTCACATCTCCACTCATTTGCAAAAATTACCTGAAACAAGGGCCATTTTCCAAAGGAGTGCCTGACTGCTATGTTGTGAATTTAAGTCTCCTGACAAGTGTTTTTGCTGTTTTCATTTATCTTTTGCAGACTCCTCAGAAGTCAGTGGACCCTGATGGATCCATGGACAATGGGATGAAAATCACTGATATAGTGGTTTTGATATTAATTACTCATACTCTCTTATGCTGAAAACAGAACTAGGATTTAACCAAATGTAACCAAAATTATTTGTTAGCTTCCCTGAAGTCCAGAAAACCCTTAAGACTACATTCAGCTCAACAGTAGAAATAACTCCCACTGGCTCCCTAGGAATTAGGCTAATTTATTCTGGATTTTAATTTTACTAGTAGGCTGGATTAAAGACTTGGATTGGCATCGAACTCTTAATTTTTAAAATTCAATAATCCACACAAACGAGTGGACACCTTTACTATTGAATAGCATGTCCCTTGGAAAATTTACAGGACCATTGGTAGAGAAGAGGAAAATACATACAGTTAAGCAAGATGCAAAAGAAGTGGCCTATACTAGCGGGCTGCAATTTGTTCCTCTGCTGTGCAAACAGTGTAACAACATGGGAAAGACTGGTGGCCCATTCCATACCTCCTGCAATGACAGGAGGATTCCTCCCTACCATACTTGATTCCTAGGGCTACATAAGGAGCAACACTCAATGCCATAATCCTTATGGACACACACAACCTTGAAGAAGTCAACAGCACTGTTCAGCAGGACTTTTTATAAGAGATCATGTTGCAAAATCAGACCCTTTTTTTTGGTAGAGAGAAGCATAGGAACAAGTCCTACTGTTCTAGCAACATAGACACTACTCTTGAGCACCTAATAAAGACTCTGCTGTGTGACAAGAGATATAAACAGACCGAACAAAATAATAAGGACTTTCGTAAAAGCAGGACAAAATGTGTTAAGAATATTCTTCAAAATTAAACTGCTCTTGAATCTCTTTGGCTCTCAGCAACATTAAGGACATGGATATTTTTCTGGTACCATAGACTCTAAAGAGTCAACTCTCTGAGCTCCAAAATGTGCTCCTTCACATTTCCAGGACATTTGTTGGAAAAAAAAATCCCAAACAACAGAATAACCTCCTGTTCATCAACCAAGATTTCACAACAATTACAGTACCAGGCACAGAGAATTCTGACTGCCTGGCCCACAGCCACACCACGGGTGGCAAACTTTCTAGCTCTCACAAACTAATTAGGTTCAGGTCAGGTATGTGACTGAGAGAACTCCAGGGAGTGTGGAGAGTGAAGGAGGAAGCTGTGTTGATGATTCAACCAGGGATCATCTTGAAAACATTTCTGAAGTTGTTTCTTCAGAAATAAGTTTTGGATGTGAAAGGAAAGCAATCATATTTCTAAGAGGACAGAAAGGGAAAACATTCTGGAAGAAAAAGGAAAGTGGGAAGGACACTTTATTTAGGAAGCAGAGAAGCAACTGATTCATTTGTCATAAATTTTATGACAACAGTTTATAGTGTCTAGCACTGGAGTGGGACAGGCGACAAGAAGGCAAAACCACTTCCAGTTGCTATTATCAGCTCTCAAGACAATCTTTCTTTCTAGTAAGAAACTAGATCTGCAAGGGAAATAATTTTGAAATTTCAGCAGAGCTTCCTGCACACAAAAAGACAGCACACAAATGACTTTCATCAATGTCTGCACATGCAATCAGAGGAATGAAAAAGACTCATTGCTAGGTTTTGTATTAGATACTGCAAACCTTTAGTAGTAGGGCTATGCAGTGCTGCTTTGTGCCGTTCTGTACTGTGAGGAGTGATTGAAGTTTAACACCCTTCCCCCAAAGGCATAAAATTACAAGCTAAGGTTCACAGCAGCCACAAGCAACTCAGTTCTCTCCCATCGCAACACCGCATCTGGCTCCTCAGAAAGGCCGCTGGTAAATTAAAGTAATGCAATGGGAAAGTACTTCCATATTCTCCATTTCTTTACATCCTCAAATCACAGCTTTGTGGGAATTCCCTTGGTCAAGTATAAGGCATTACACTTAAGGCAGAGTAAGCATAAAAGAGCCTGTGGTCTGTGTTGCACGTCATCCTTGGTTCTGTACTGGATCTTTTGGATAATGTCACCCTGCAATCAGTAGATGCAAAAAAAGTCCAAGTGAATAAGCTACTATCTGGGTAGTGCTCATCACCTTTCTGCTCCAGCTTTCAGCTGCCTGTGCCTCAGTTCTGTTTGCTAGGTGACATGTAGCTGTAATGACTGCTGGAAACAACCACAGAAGCAACATGGCAGAGCTGTGATGGTGAGAGGTGGATGTGAACTTCAGAGGAACAGGTATATCTCATTCCTCTGCCGCGTCCTTAAGATATCTTACCAGTATAAACTTGTAGGATCTCCTATTAAGGGTTGCACTGAACATCAGAAAAAACTTTTCACTGGGAAAGTAGTACAGTATTGGAATGGGTTAGCAGAGAGGTTGTGCAATCTCCATCCTTGGATGTTTTCATGACTTGGCTAGACGAAGTCACAGCTGACTTGTTAGGTGCTGGCAACAGTTCTGTTTCGAGAAGGATGTTGGACTAGAGACCTCCAGAGGTCCCTTCTAACCAACATTTCTATGATGCTATGTGTCTCCTGGATCCCAGAGCTGAGCTGACAGGCTGTGTTTTGGAAGAACTCTGCAGGTTGAGAGGCCATGGCTGGTAACATCTACCAAGCCTGAAATAGTTGGAATAGTTTATGTGGAGCAAACTAAGCGGCTGAGTAGAGGCCTCCCACACCTACATGTAACACCTCCTCTTGAAGGGAGACTGAATGGCAGAGATATTGTGAAATACTGCTTATGAGGTAGCAGCACTTACAGAACAGTGATGCTGCTCAATTCCCTTATGCAACCAAGGCTTCAGCAAAGAAAAGGTGTTAACCTCCTGCAGTGCTCTTGTAGCACTCTTTTGCAGCAGAGCTGAGAGCAACAGTGCAAGCATGTTACCAGCATGCTGAGGCATTGCTCAAAGAGGGAAGGCTTACGGCTGAGGTACAGGTTCACATACACCTTAACTTCTTGTTTCCTGGTTTTAAAACAATTATATCTAACTGCTTCCCACATTAAAAGGACCAGAAGAGTCTGCATTCTTGACACCATGTAGAAAGACAGATCCCAGACTGGACTGGCTGCAGGAACATGCTGGAGTCATGCAAAAGCTGATAGTTCAGTGGGGACGCTTCTATTCAGGCTGACAGACATAGTAGAAATATGCACAGAACAGACAAAATCCTTTCCACAAAAACAATCTTTGCACAGTTCTGCTACATTTCATTCATCCATAGCTTTTTGCTGGTTCGTTCCTGGCACACTTGTTTCTCCACCCCATCCAGAGCCAGCTCGCACACTGCTGCAACACCCCCTTCTCTGACATTCCTTTAATCCCTCTCATAGTCCCAACACATTCCCCTCTTTCAGCACAGAGATGTCAAACAGAGATTACAGGACCTGAGAAGTGCACGTACTAGTTAGATATAGGGAGAGCGAAGAGAGCACTGGCCCCAGGTAAGAACTCCATTAATTAGCAAACGCAAGATGAAATGTGAACATATCTCTGAACAAATCATGTTGTCTAAAAACTGCCAGGAGTACAGCTCAACTCACAGTGAACGGACCTTAGTCTAATAACCACAGCATATCACCTGGAGCTACCAATGTGCCATAGAAAATCTTTTCCTTGAACAGAGCCCTAACCATGGTGTAAGTCAGTGTGACATGTACTGATATGGACTTCCAAACAGCTACAAATAACATTTCAGAGATTATTTTATCTTGTTTATTAGCTTGTATAAATATTGAGCAGCTGAGAATGCTTTGGTGAGAGTCTGAATCCTAATATGAGACCTTACATAGGCACAGAAAAATATTTAAAGAATGCGATAATTTTGGAAAATGCTGTGATGTTTTTAATGGGGGCTGTTTCTCAGGAACTTTTTGCTGACACAATCCTGGTACTGGGACTACCAGTGCTTCAATCAACTTCATCATGCTCTAAATCAACTTCATCATGCTCTAAACTGGCACAGATGTTTGAGAGTATTTAGAGTGGTAGATCTTGTGCTCTGTTATGCACAATTTTCATTTTTATCTCCAACACAACATACGTTTGATAGCCAGAAATATATTAATCTCCATTTTCTCCACAGAGAAGCCTAAATATATTTAATGGAGCCCTAAACGATGAAACTACAATGGCAGTTAAATCATAACCACACGAAACAGCAGGATGTATGCTCAAAAGGATTCTTCATGTCAACTCAATAGAGAGTAAAATCTTCTCATACCCTACAAATACAAATAAAGATCTTTATCTGCTTCCTAATAATGACATTAAGGATAAACTCTGTCCAGTCTTGCATATATGTGTGTAAGAAACCTCATCTCGATACAGGTCCTATGCAAGGGATTAGCTTCAACTACAGTCTTACACGCTCCTGTTCTGCTTCCTCCAAAATTGCCCATTCCATATTAATGCCTGGCTGCCAAATCACATTAATTCCATAGTTGTATCCCTGTCATAAGCCATTAGTTCCACCTTCTTACTACACATAATACATACATTCCACATTCTTTTCCTTAATATGCAAATCTTTCCAACCATGGTCCCCTTTGTTTCAGTGCCTCTCAAACCACCAGCATATGCAGGAGGGCTCACAAACGGATCCTCTGGGATATACTGAAAAACAACCAATATGTTCTTTGTGATTTGTATGCAACTATAGGAGATATTTTGAGGTTCATTCCCAAGTCTCAAATTGTTTGAGTATTGCCCAGATTCCTGACCCCTTTCATCTACACCAGGCAGTTTACACTGGCTGTTATTAATTTCCTTTCAAGGCTCCTAAACAAGAACTGAGTTTGTTTACAATAAAAACTTTTTGGTGTTTAGGTGAACAACCACAACATTGCCACCACCTCCTGTGGTCAGAATCTCATCAGGACCTTACTGGACTCATGGCTATGCCTTGCATTCAATCAGCAGCAACAGTCAGAAACACTTGTTCTAGGAAGAGCATCTCCTTTACATGTAAGGTGTTAGTCCTAATGGTACCTACCTTCCTTTCCTCCGAATCATTTCCCTTCAAAATCAGCATCTAGAACCTACTTCACTGAACCTTTTTATTTGGTCCAAAATGTAGCAGAATGGACAAAGTGTCATTGTGACCCAACAAATTCAGGAGGTTTCACTTGCTCCAGCAAATTCTCATATGTAATGAGGTTCTGGTACTCAAGACCTATACTCCGGATTCATTGAAACAACTGCAGTTGATAGGAGCTTGGAGCTGGCAAGGCCCATGATAAACTCTTAAGTTCTGAGCAGTAATAACAGTACAACTCCAGCCCTGGGGCATGAAGCCAGGTTTTACCATTTGGAGAGCATAACATACAACATAATTTTTCCCACAGTTCTTCCTATTCTCCCAATTGCAATGGTTGGTACCATCTCTTTTTGAGCAGGGAGATGGCTGACAAACAGCTGAGGACTCGGTCTTACCAGCCAGATTTGCCACTATTCTTAATTTGCACACATGCTACAGTGACATGTGCATTACATATGCTTAGACTGCATGGCTGAATGCTCATGTTATATCAAGCTGTGGATGATTTTACAGCTGGCTCTGCTCCTTGAGCAGTGGGAGCAGCTCTTCTGTGTTTCTGAAAGGCAGACTATAGCTGAGCCACTGGAGCTGTAATTCTCCAGCCTGATCTCTCCCCCGTCCCAACTACCGCGCCTCCCCTGTGCCCTGACATTCTTTGCTGCTTTGTTTATGCTGTAGAAAACATCTGTGAGGGTATGCGGCCAAGGTGAATGATTTTGGCAAAGAGTTATTTTTCATAGCTCAGCTTAAAGGGAAAATATGAAGGCTGCCCCTCCTCCTCAGAGAAAGGGAAGGGTGGGGTTGAGAAATGAGATCCGACTGCAGCCAGGCCAAATAGCAGACTGGCTGTCCCACTAGCCCCTTTAAAGGAAAAGGGAATTATTTTTTCAGTAGAATAAACCATGTTGCAGAAGAGGAAAGGTTTAACTGAGAGAAACTGGATCAATTTTTAGAGGAACCATTTAGATAATCGTATCAGGAAAATCTTCATTATGTTGGGATGCATTAGGCTGAGCATAATCATGCATAAATCATGCTGCAGAGATCATTTAAAACCAGGCTGATGTAACAATAAAAATCTGTAATAGAGAACAACCCCACACTGCTAGAATATGGACTCAATTACACTGCAGGTCTTTTTCAATGCTTAACTCCTACAACTCCTTATAGAATTGAGGCCCTGTAAGGGGTAAGAGAAAAAAACTTGGCTTATTACCTTTGTTGATTAACAGATCAACTTTCTCAAGCATTAAAGTACTTTATAGGCCTACAAAGTATAGGCTATAGGTAGGGAACTGCAAATTTCCCTGACAAGCCATAGTTTATTACTGATGTTATGCACTGGAGCAGAGAAGCCGATGGCAACACACGACACTTGCAGCTGCCTTTCTCAGATCAGCTCTAGAAGAAAGGGGAGATGAAAATTTCTCCTGGGAAGTCAAAAACTCAGTGCGTGGCAAGCTGATTCGAAATGTAAGGATCTGCAAACAGGCAGGCACAACTTCATTCTTCCCTGAATTGCAGTCACTCCTAGGTGAAACAGCAATTTGTGAAACACAGGGAAGCTTAGGACAGGAGATGAGGAATAGTGTATTATTGTTTAACAGGAAATTGGAACAAAAAAGTCAGGAATCACTCAGAAGTGCTGTGCTGCAAAGATAAAAGAAAAGGTCCACCTGGAACTGAAGTTCAGCTCAGTCCCCAGTCACTCTCAGGACATTCCCCTCTTGCCATGGAACCGGTCACCACTCACACGCAAGGAAGCTCAGCTACTGCCAGATACACCCCACTGGGATGTAGCTCTACATAACTCCCAGGTTAGAGACAAACAAAGCTATCTTAAAGCTCTGAGCTGAAAGATGACACAGGCTGAGGACTCGGGACCCATCCATGATGTCACAAGCAGTTGCACAGCTGACTGCCAGTGAGGGGCTTGCAGCCGTGCAGGCACCCGCTGCCTGTTCCACCCTCCTTTCCCTCTGCCTACCCTTCACTCAAATCCAGAGAGGCTCCCAATTAATTTTACAACCTGGAATGCTGCTAACACAATCAAATTATGAAAGGAAAGCTCATCTTTCAAGGCAAAAATCAGCTCCCCTCTCTGTCTCACAGCTGTCCCCACCTCCTCACCATGTGTTCCCAAAACCTGGGGCTGTTCCAAGCACTGAATGCACTGGAAAGCCTATCCTTGGGCCAGCTGTGATCTGATCACGGTGCGCTGGCTGCGGGTGAATCAGAAACCAACCGGTACACCCAGGAACAATGTGGCCCCTTGTCAGGCTCTGAGAATGGTCGTTGCCTTCAGCCTCCCCTTCTTCCCCCAGCCAGCCTTCAGGAGAGTGGGCTTGCCAGGAGGGCTTCTGTAACATGCCCTGCGTGATCCTTTCCTGCCAGCCTTGTGCTGAACTACAGCTATTTTCTGTTTTGAATGACATGCTCCTTGTGTTGTGAGAGACTTTTGGTGGAGGCTGCTGCAGCCTCTTTGGAAGCGGATCCACAGTGGATACTGATACAGGCCAGCCCCAGCAGCAGTGCCTGGGACCACGGTTCCTCTGAAATCCCAAGGGCTGGAAACCTCCCTGGAAGCTGCTCCTCATCAGCCCCACAGAGCACTTCACGCATTGCAGAGATTAGTCCCAGGGACCAGATTTTATCTGGCTTCACAACTTTGCCGATGTTTTGTAGGCTTTGTATGTTTATGACATTAAGTAAGCATTATGGAAATTAAGCAATGGCACATAGCCAGAGTCCTCTGTTTTTCCCAGCCCATCTCACAGCTTGCTAGACTGTTGCAGAGCTTAGGAGCAGATGCTGCAGGATGGGGGTTAGTGGTGGGACAGGGCTTGGTCTTCTCCCGGCCAATATTCTGAAGGGGAACAGAGTGCTGTCTGGGGGGAGAAGAGGCCATGACCAACACAGATTTAAGGCAGTTTACAAAAGACTACAGAGAAATTCAATCCTGGTGCATTAACCAAGTCTCAAACCTAATAGTTCTTTGCATTTGTATTAAAGTAGCATGCCAAAGCCTCAGTCAGGATTACCCACTGTGTTTGGCGGTACAGCCCCATCTTCAGGGTAAATATGTTCTGCCAATCAATTCCCACTGCAATTTTGATTAGACACATTTTCTTTGCTTCCTGCCCTAAACAGCTGCCATGTTACACCACAGCTGCATTACAATAGTGGATAAAGGATCCAAATACATCGGTTCTAGCAAATTTTAGCAAAAAATATCATCTTAAATTGGGATACTGCCAATTAAAAAAATACTGCACTGGTGTGAGACACTTCTAATTGTTAATAAAATCAAAACTACAGATTTGTTCTGTGCCTTTACTAGTCTAAATTGCTTTATAAGGTAAGAATATTACATACCCTATATAGGAGCTACTTGATCGTTACCAAAACAGTCACTTGCCTGGTGGGAAGCTCTTATGAGGATACCAGCACCAGCTCACAAAAGAAATAGAGCAGAAAGTTAATTTTCATTAAAATCAGTGTTGCTTTGGATAGCTGTAATAAGTTTCTAATCACGTCCAAACTAACTCTGCAGCTGTGGCTCCAACACATATATACTTTTCCACTCTATTGACTTTTGCTGGGGAGCTTCCAAATTTTGAGCTGAAACATCCCTGAAGCTGGCCCTGATATTCCAGTGTACTCCATTCTGTACTACCAAAAGTGAAATTTGCCTGGCTAAATCAGGTTGTAAAACTTGAGACCTAAATAATAAAAACCCACAGTGAAATGTGTGCAGAGATTAAATCTTTTATGAAATATGTAAGTCAGCAAGAACCATATATTTGTCCATTGCAACAATAAATACGGGATACAGTAAGTGAGTATAAAGTTGGCAAAAATTTAACATGCGTAAGTTTTAGTAAAACTTAATCTTCATTCTACAAAGAGAACTATCAAGATTTTCTTGATGTACTGAACTCAATAAATTTGCTTTGAATAGTTGTATGTGTGTGAGAGAGAGAGAAAGAAAAAATTAGGCTGGAATGTTATAAGGATGTAAGCCAAGCTCTCAGCATCTGGAAAGCAGAAAGCAGAACTATATTTAGTGTACAATGACTTGCAACAATTTGTGAGGAGGGAAAAAGAAAGGAACAAAAAAGAGAAGAAAAAGAACAAAACTTGAGTTGCCAGTGTTAGGCAATTAAATAAATTATAAAGAAAAAGAACAATCAGGCTGTGAGAATGATAAATGAAACCCTGGGGTATATGTTATTATAAGACCTTCTATAAGCAGAAATGCTGTATAGAGTTATCAGACATATTTATAAACATGCTACAGATAATGCATACTTCAGTATAAATACCACCTCAAAGAATTTCTGGCACAGAACACTTAGGGCATTGACCTCTGCTGTACATTCATTTCCTTTATGTGGCTGAAATGGCCTAAATCTGTTCCTCAGTTAGGCATGGGAACCTTTTCCATAAGGTAATTGCATCTCCAAGGGTACTCCATGGTGTGACTGTACTCGGTTATGAAAGTGTTCCGAACTCTTTGCAAAGCATGTGTAGGTTACCATGCATTCTCCTACACCTACTTGTACAGAGAACAAGGACCAAATAAAAGGCCACATTTTATAAATGAAGGACATTCAAAATGAAAATGGTGTAACACTTTCTAAATTCCTTACTGCTGTTATAAAAACAAGGTACTGAAGAATCAAATTCTTGTTCCATCACTTACACAGTTTTTATTCTGCTCTCTACTTGATTTAAACATTTCATCAGCTCTTCAGTGTCACTCTTGTTTCCAGAGTTTTTCAGAACTGAGAGCCCAGGAGCACAGAGGCTCCATCTTCAGCACTTTAAAGGACATCTCAAATAACAAATGAAACCTATCTTCGTTAAAGCTGAGGTGCTGATCTCAGGCACACTGACGCTGTTTAAAGGATAACTAAGATGAAAGTAAACATTAGTACTGACAAAACAGTAGCAAGATGGTCATATCCATAAATGCCAAAGTATTTTCTGGTGTTCAAATTAATATAGCTTTCAGCTTCTAGGCAGCAGTATGCTGCCAAGAGATTTTAAAAAGTGAGCAGACAGTGCTACCTCTGCACAAGCACCAAGTCCCTAAACTTGGTGAAAGGCAGCAGAGATCCAGGGCCTGTGAACTGGGAGGAGAAGCCGTGTCCTGCCTGCAGGGCCAGGCGAAGAGCAGTCTGTTACCTTTGAAGCACAGACTAGAGCAGCAGCCATTTTGGGAAGACGCAGGGAGTGCTTGTAAGATTTGGCTGCTTTAGCCACCAGCCTTTACTTCGCCCGTATTTACAAATAACAGAAAAAGCAAAGATGCTTTCTGAAACAGACAGTTTGGGAGAGGTCAAAAGCCAGCAGCCACTTTCCATCTGGCTTCAAGATTGCTAACATTTGTGGGGACCTGTATATCCTCTTTGGTAAACTTCCAGTTGTGGCTCTCTTTAGATTGGTGCTCTCATGTGCCTCATGTACAGGCAGAGGCTGATGTTGAGATGCACTCACTGGCTCTCTATGTATTAAACAGCTGTATTACTCATATGTCCTACAGGGCTGTCCCTAAGGGTGAAAGGACAGACCTTATTCCTTGTATTAAATATGCAGTTTCTAGGCTAGACTCTGACACCTAACATAAAAGTATTTGTGATATACATGTATATGAACTGGAGCAAGGCCAAACCTACCCACAGAAGCTGCAGGGCTGTAACTGAGGTACCTGTTTTGCAGTGTGTTCACGTGCTCTTCACCAGTAATACAATAAATGGGCTTAATTTAAAACAATGAACATTTTTTCAGTGCAGAACAAGGAGTGACAGAAGCATCGTATCTCTTTTTAGAACCATACCTATCCAGCAACAGAAAGGATGGGGAGTAGGTACCTTTTCTACCTTGGGAGCTGAGGGGAAACGGCAACATATGGGATTCACAGATCAGGAGACAAGGATGCCAAATAAAAGGAGGCAGAGATTGAGGTAACAGCTACAGAGACTTAACAAACAACGACAGACACTGTAGCACTGTCTATGATGCAGTGTGCAAGGGCAATGTTATAAAGAGTAATCATTGTATCAATCCTTAAATTGCTGTAAGGATTGGGGAGATAAGCACACTTAACTGTCAAAGTACAGAGACTGGAGCAGAGCTCTGCGGTGCAATCTGACTTGTCCCACTAGGCGAGATTATAGTGCCTAAAACGAAAGACAAGAAGACGCTGCTGCATCACAAAGGTGACATGGAGCTTTTTCTTCCTGACACTCCCCTCAAGCAGAGCACTCACACATATCATGTTTTCAAGGTAAAACATATCAGTTTAGTGTATTATAAATGAAAGCTGCTAAAGAAAACTGCTGTTATGACCAAGTAGATTCTGATACGTTTTACATTCTTTGAGCTCTGAGGTCCCGTTTGAATCAGAACTGCTGTCTGCAAACACCCCGCTGAAGTCAGCAAAAGATGAGGATTTACTGTAATCACTACAGCACTGGGCAGTGAGCTAGGCTCGTTCCTGAACTGTTTCCTAAGAGATGTTAACAGCCTCAGCTGGGTGCTCTTTGTAGTTCTGGCAGAGGTCAGCTCTGTCTCTAAGCACAAATCAGAAAAGTAAATCTAGTCTAAACAATTCTCTGTACTGTTCCAGAAGCAATTAAAGGCACTTTGCTTTGTGTATTTCCCCCAGGTGTGAGCAGACACTTCCCACAGACAGTATGCACAGCAAGAGCGCAAAAAGGATAAACTCTTTGCAGAGGAAAAGGAAAAATACCTGTTGCTTTGGGCATATAAGACTGAAATGGCCAAAACACTGCAGGATCAGCTTTATCCAGGCACACACTACAGCCTGTACTTTGAGAAAAATGAAGGTAAAGCATTTTCAGATCAACTCATCTAACTCCATCAGGCTCTTTATTAGCAAGGCAATGCCAACAGATTGGATATCCACTTTTAGATTTGATATTATTTAGCTAGGAATAAAAATGTAATGTGCTCCATCAACATGTCACCTAAATTCATGGCAGAGATACTGGTATGCAGGAAGCTAAAAGCATCCCCCATCCATGAGCATTACCTTTGTAAACCAGCAATGACGTGAAAAGGGTAGAAAGAAGTGAATACAAAGTAAACCTTCAAACATTTAAAAACAATTATCTTTGGTAAAGAGCATTGGTTGTTTCCTTGTTCATAAGTCTCCAAAAATGGAGTAATAAATACAATTACTTGTAAGTATTCCTATAATATTAGGTGTACTCGCTATACCTAAAAACTCCTACTTGTTTTGCCAAGAGCCAGCATCAGCAGCCCTGAGAATTCAACATATTCAACATAAATCTCCAGTGTATCAGCACTGGCATGTTATTAATTTTTTGAATTTCAGGTTATATTCAGAAAGCTGGAGATACCAATCTAGAATGCTTCTAAAAAGCAAAACAAAACTTTCTTCCCCTATCTGTGTCCCCTATGTAAACATCAGATAACCCCCACCTCCATCACCAGGCAGGTTTCTTATTCACCATTAGATTACCTTTATTTAGCATGGGAAACTGAGAGCACACGTTTGACACTATGCAAACAATCTGCTCTAGGCAGTCTGCAACCTGGAAGAAAGGTGTCACCCTGAGTTCTATAGAAGGAATTTTTGGCACATGAATCCAGACAGTGATCAGATTCTCTAAAATGTAATCCATGGTATGGCCCAAATTCCTCCCTGTGGATTATACCAGTGAAGAAGGGGGTCCCAAGACTTCTATGACAGCATAACATCAGCTTCTGGATCTTGGTGGAACTGGCATGAGTTCTGTGATAACAGAAATAATTCAAATGTTTTTAATACGGTAAAAATTGTTTCTCCACTATCTCTGACAGTGGCTTGGAGGAGAAGTTAGGGCACAGGGAGAGAAACGAATTGCAGATATTTGGCTCTGAGGTGCCAAGCCCTCATTTGTAATAGGACTAACCCAAATAATTACTCCAGCAGAAAGTAAAGTACACTCGGATTTATTTCAAATTGTTTTCTTATACATATCTACAGGGGAGGGAATGGGCAGCTGGTTGTTCTCATCAATGAAACCCTAAGCAGGAGGAATTCTCTATGGGGAGCTGACTGCTCTAAGGCCATTTTATACTTTCACATGGCTTAATAAACCAGAGAATCAGAATCACTGGGCTTTACTCAGCTAACAAATATTAAGTATTCTGGTTTCATTAATAGTAGCCTTTTGAAGTGATGAAAAGTCATTTAATGACTGAGACTCGACTTATGTTTTCACTTCTGTCCAAAATCCCAGCTGAAATGAATGTCAAAAGGACCATGCCAGCCTTCAGCTGCTATCATAAAATCATTACAGAACATTGTATAATTATCCTTATTTGCAGTTTCATTTTAAAACACAACCTGCCCTGGTCACTCTTGACTAAACTTGAGATGATTTGGCAACACTATGTGGGATTACACACGAACTAGCCAAATGTGTGCAGGCTGGGCTGGAGGTGCTTTGGTTGTGAGATTCAGGACCAAATGCGCAGGCAGGAGCTACAGCTTTGTTGTGAAACGGCAGAAACAGAGCTGCGAGGAGGAAGTTTGCAGAGTACCTGGGAGTGCTGTGGCTGCCTAGAGCTGGCACTCCCAATTCTTCACTTTCCTGCCCACCAGACATGTCTAAATATCTTGAGAAAAACAAGAAGCAAAACAATAGGTGACTGTAGTGTGAATAATAACAGCCTGGCTTTCCTCTTGGAACCTGACTGCTGCTCTTAAACTGCCCCAGCTGCGCTCTCACGGTCCAGGATGTCAGCACAACTGCTTCAGTGAATTAATGCCTTGTGTTCACTCTGGGGCCGTCTATGGCACCATTTTATAGACTGTATTGTAAGACTGGGGTGGGTTTCTGGGTCAGAAGGTCAGCACTACCTCTACTCCAGAAAGCTGGGTTCTGTATGATCCCATTCCAGCAACAGCACAAAAAAAAAAAAAAAAAAAGTTGAAAATAATACTGCGTATGGGATGTACTGAGTTGCCAGCAGTATAGTGCTTAGTGCTTTGTTCCTAGCAGGAACAGGTAGAAAAGACATTAGAAATACTCACTGACAGATCCTGAGGGATCTCTGGTAGAGCAAGAAGTTTTCTAAATGTATGTGTGACTGTATGAGATGACTGAAAGACAGGGACCAAATTAGTCCTCGCTGAAACTCCATGTATTTCAGGCAGATCCCTACGATTAATTTGTCCCTACAACAGAGTGCAATTATTCTTTCAATACCAGTAGCTGTCATGTGTCCAATTCATTCCAAGCTAATATCAGACTTCACTTACTGTGTGTTTTGATTCTTTAGCATTACTGAGAAGATAAAAAAAGATACCATGCAAACATCTTATGTAGTTCTTTTTTGTAACTGCAGTCTGTTCTTCAAAGGCTGGTGTTCTCTCCCACTGCCAAGTACAACAGCACAGTCTTTCCCTCCCTCCTCTTGCTCCCAGTGACAGAAGAGCAAATCATAAGCCAGGTCTGCTCCAGACCACGTCTCAGTGGGTACTAGCCATCTGAAAAGGCTTTCCCCCATGTCAGTGCACTCTGCATTCCCATGGTTTCTACTCATCTTCGTTTTGGACTGGAAGAGTGAAATCACCAAGGCTATTACTCCAGTACTTTTCATCAGGTTCGAATCTACCTAAAAATAGGCACAAAAGGGGAAAAAAAATGTATTCCTTGATGATTTGTCTATTAATACTGGAGAGAAGTTGTATCACTGATGTTTTGGAGAAGGACCAGACACCTTCGTAGTTGAACAGCACCATCCAACATATGGTGGTAGATGAAGGCTGCCTTTTGCCTCTCACATTCACTCTGAATCCTTCTAAATCATCCTCGCCAACACGATACCATCCTTGAGGATCATTAACATTTGTCAGAAGAGCAAATCTCTCACTTATGTAATAGGTTAGGTTGCACCAAACAGCAGGTATGAAAAGTTCCCTGGGGGAAGACACCTGCAGATTCTGTTCCTTGACCTTCAGCTCTTCTGCTCCTACAGATGGGTGCTGCTGTTTGATTCAGCACTTCACGAGCAGTACGTGTGCACAGTACGTCTCAGGAACAAAACATTACCTCTTCTGCAAAAGAGTGGCCTTACAGGTTCATTTGTCAAGTGGCGCTTCCTTCCAATTTTGATAAAATGAAAAGCATTCTTGTTTAAAATAAGAAACAATTAATAAATTCCCCCACTCATTCTCTTTGTGAATATGCACACCTCAGAGAGTGAAATATTTGAACAGAGATTGTTGTTGGAAGTGTTATTCTGTCAGAGCCCCTCAAAACACTAAAAATACATTAAAATATTTTACTAATGAGCTGAGGTCCTTCAGCACAGCCTGGAGCACACTGTAACTCATATCTCACTGGTACAGGTAAAACTCTACTTCTTCTGATTGCAGTAGGTAATCTAATCCAAATTTTTTTCAGTTAAATGTAAATGGACTCAATGTAAAACTACCAACATTCTGACACCTAAATTTCTCTCTGATTTCCTAAGCAAACGTAGATGAGACTTCCCAAGAAAAGATACACAGATGGACTTCTCCATAAACATGTATAGATATGGGAATTTAGATGTTCTGTAAAGACAAGTAAAAAGGAAGAAGCAGATGAGGAAGTTCTAGTATTTATCAGGTCAAATGTTTACATGCTACAGAAGGAAAAAGTATGGTATTGATCCCAGTATAGTAGCTTTCCTCACATCCTTCAAGGCTCATCTGCTCAGTGTATCAGGCACTCCTGTTATCCTGGGAGATATACTGGCTAACTTGCCAACAAAGTGGAGAAAGGACACTTGAAATCTTTTTCCTCCTGAGGGTAGTATGGTCATTTCTTTCTCTCAAAGAAAACAAATCTTCACACAGTACGTCTCCCCAACACCATCCACATATTAGCAAGCATGTATTTTACATGAGAAAGAAGGGAAGGATCTTGACACTTTAAACAGTCCAGTGAATTTTTGTCTGCAGTCAGCTGGGGCTCTTTGTTGGGATTGCACTGAGGTGCCCTTCCATTACATGTACCTATTGGGAATTTTTTATTAATTTGCTCTTCTTCCAATCCACAGTTCAACTTACACCAGGTTAATAAAAGATCCACACTCAGTTGGTGTTTGGGAACAAGGCAAAAGAGAGCCTGGCTATACCCACCCAATGCAATGACTGACTCGTGGGAACTGATGGGACTGGAGGATTGGGCCCAAAGATTCAGTAGGTCACAGGAAAGCCAAAGAAGTTATGTGACAGAAAGTTTGGAAGCTAAGATATGTAGTTAGAAAAGTGTCTGCCACTGTGATGGGTAAAGTCTGAAAGCAAAGAGGGAGGTTCCAGTTTGGAAGGAAGCAGATGACACTCACTATGTGATCATCAGTATGGCAGCAGGACAGATACAGCTGGATTTCACGAGGATCGTGTCTTCCTCTGAATGGCAACAAGAAGCTGTTTGCAGACACAACCGAATCAGAGAGGGAAGCAAAACCCACATGACATTCAACCTGCCTGACAGAAAATGGGACCTGCACGCTTGCTTTGGGACATGGGATAGCAGAGTCCTCACTAGCAGTAAAAAGAGAACTTCTGTGTGAAGTGATCACCCCTTGCTCAGCTTGAATCGCCTTGAATAACAAATCCCTCTTGATCTTCCTGGTTGCTCCGGCTCTGCATTCATAGCTGAACTTCCTACTCTTGAGTTAAGGCCCAGAAGTATTTTGGGAGTGAGTAAATCTATTTAATTTCTCCCAAATGTCCCATCTCAAAGTAATGGCATAATACCTGGCTCATTCTTTCAGCTCCACCAAACAATGACTGCCAGGAAAAGAGCTTACTTCAGTCATTCCTAACAAAATATAGTTAGCTCTTTAACACACAGCCTTCTTTTTACTTAGTCTAACTGCTGCTTTTTTGGTGCAGATCTCTGTAGATTCCCTTGGTTTATGACAGCTGCAGTCCTCCCCCAGAGAGCAACTTGCTTCTTATGAGAAACAATTTTACATTTGGAGCATTTTACAGCTTGAGCATTTCCTGAGTCCTTCCAGTTCTGACTTCACCTTTTTTCCTGGCAGCCTGCACAAAAGAATACAGGCACCTACCTGCAAACCAAGGTACAGGTCTTAGCTTTGTCTCTCAAAAACCTGACTTTCTGTAATCTTACAGTGAATGATAAACCTGGAAGAACAAGATAACTATCTCACTGTGCTAAGATGGTAAAAATTGCCATGTAAATACACTGATAATGGACTTCGAAAACCAAACAACAGTAAAGGAGAGAGTTCTTGCCTCCCTGCCAGAAGCATGTGTCCCTCTGCTAGAGCACCGCTATGCAAACAGCTAGGTGGGCACCAGGTATATGCAAGGGCTTTGAAGCAGGAGGCTGAGAGGAAGCAGTTAGTGACATATAAAACGGGGAAAGAAGGATGAAAAGGTCTGTAAAATCCTGAAAAAATAATCTGGTGCACAAAGGAAAAGATTTCTCTAGTGTCAATCCCTTTTGGAGCTCTTGCTCATTCGTCTGTGGTGAACTGACCAAGACCAACTGGATGGCCACACTCTGTCCAAGGACTATCACTGCAAGGTGACAGCGAAGAGGCCAGACAAGGAAAGGAAGCAGGAATCTCTTGAAAGTATCATTAAAAGGCCAACTGATTCCCCTTTGGGAAAATAGTAGTCATTAAACTGGTTTCCACCAAACTCTGGGAGAACATTAAAAATGCCCCATGGTATTTTCTTCTTTTTCAAAAGGGATCTGTACACTGTCCGTAGCCCCTGCTGCAGTGTTAAAAAGTGAGACACTCACTGGCTGGTCACTCTCTGCCCAATGGGACAGGGTCTTGTCTGTGAACTTTCCTGTGAGTCTGTATGTGATGGGAGGCACTATACAAAATGAGAGCCAATGGTTTAATGAATAAGGCATCAGACTGGGTCATAAAACATATGGATTCAATTTCTGACTTCGATACATACTTATATACAACTGAGTCCTTTCAACTCTTTTGCTATATCCCTTCTGAGTAAAATGAAAAAACATCTCTTCACCATGTATTAATACTTTACCATAGAGAAATTAAATCCTATTTGTACTCAGTCCTGCACTAGCAAAGCAAACATTGCAAAGACAAGAGTGCTTGCACTTGCACAGCCTAAGCAGCCATTGCAAGCCCCCTGAAGGATTCTGATACACAATCAATTATACAGAGTGTGCACTGAATGGGATTATTCAAGCCAAAGAGCTTTAGCAGCAAATATGGCCTTGCATAAGCTTCTGCAGTGCTGTAAACCTTACTTTCAATGATTCTAGCTTCCATGGATTTTAAATGATTAAGTAGAAGTGTTACAATGCACCTTCAAGTGGCCCTTAATAAATAGGTTTTACTTTAGAAAGTGTTTCTTACTGAGTCTACCAAGAAATATTTCCATGTGAAATGAAGAAATTTGAATGAAACCAGGTTTGTTTATTTTAGAATGCACTGCAGCCACCCACTGCATGGCTGAGTTTCCAGCACACCAGTACTGGATGCCAAGGACCTTCAGGAAGGAAAATAAGAAACAGAATAGGAAACAGAGCAGTTTAGCTTCTTTTGACATTAATTGTCAAAATACTGAAATAATATTGTATAAAATGTTCTCTTAACTCAGAAAGCTTACTGTTAATTTCCTATCCCAGTGTCTATGCACAGAAATTCCAAAACATTGCACGAAACAACACTAACTCTATCCATAAAAATTTGTTTCTTCAGGAACCAAATTAATAGGTTTAGGACCAAAAAGAAGATGCCATATTATTATTGTACATCTTCATGTACTCAAGCATAGTTTTTCTCCTGCAATGAAAAAACATCTCTTGTGCAGAATGAGCATCAATGTAGCAGCTAAAGCAATACCACGTAAGTGCCTTTTACAGAAAGCTAGACCACCACCTTTCTAACTAAAATAAAGGTGGAAGTCATATGAAAAAGCATCCTTAATGAGCATGAGGAGATGAGACCCTGGTTTAACATTTCATCTAACAGAGGCTGAGATGTGTGCTGTTCTGTTAATAGCCTTCCAGGGAAGTACTTTAATTCCAAATCAAGAAGGAACATCACCATCTCCTGACTCATCAGCATGACTTCCTGCCTTTCTGTGTTCATAGGAAATCTTTCATCTAATTTTTTTCAAAGCCCAATCCCACTTGGCTAGCAGGCTCAGGCAAGATCCAACCAACAACAGTATAGGCACAACAAGTTTCAACAAAAATATTTGTTGCAAGAACACTCTTTGATTCATTTGCCCTTCCTTGGCTGAACCTCGACTACACCCATCCTGGTGCACACTTGCGGAGCGCTGTTGCCATGTCAGGATCTAAGTTCAATTTCTGCACTCCCAAGTTACTCCTGGCTTTGAAAACTATCCAGGTGGCTGCACAAGGGGCTACAGAAATTACAGACAGATGGCAGAGTTGGTGAGAGGACCTGCCTGAGAAGCAAAGAAAGGGGAGATACCCACACTCTACCAGCCCATTCCCATCCGATCTGCCCACAACGTGCTGTTGTAAAAAGTTTGCAGTGAAGCTGGGGATTTGGCACTGAGATGGTGTGGAATAGTCATCAGATATTTAAAACAGAGCTGAGAGAACAAAGAAGGGCTTTGTAGTGCAAGGCAGCACTGAAAAGCCTGAGCCTCTGCCAGCCAGCTTGCATGGAGTGTTTGCTAATGTACACAGTGGAGTGCATTCCTCTCATTTGATTACATGACAGTTTTATATACCAGGTATATGCAGAGGGTTTTTCTTAACCCTTTCAGTCCTTCGCCATTTATTTTAGTCCTTCGCCTAAAGAGACTCACAATATATATGTTAAAAGTACTCTTACCTATGTTGCTAGAAACAGCAGAAGTAATTAAGTACGAAAGAATTAGAAAACTAATTCAGGCCTTACTCATGCTATAGTTTTGTGCATCTCCCTTGATCTAAGTAGTGAGTAAAAAGAGGCTTGTTGAAAGGTCCACTATAATCCTCTCTCCATATTGTAAAATGAAAGATGCAGAGACTGCTATTACAGCCCCCCTGCAGTCAGACCAGGGAGAAGGGAGCCAGGAACCCCCTGAGGGCTAAAACTACCATGTACTGTATCACATGTCTTCTAATGTAAAATGAGGATAATTGTGCATGCCCTTCTTGGTGAAGTTCTTCAAAATCTATGGCTAAAATGTGTTGTCCGTAACCAGTCAATGCAGTATGCATTCAGGCAAAAGGACCTCTCATTTGTACGATGTGAAGCATACATATGGGGTGTAGGACTAAGGCCCAAATTGCAGGGGTTTGGGTGCTTTAGTGCCAAGTAGTTCAGAAGGGCAAAGTGTTCTTACTTTCCTGTTCTGCTAATGCACAAAGTAAATTTCTTAGCCATAATTATAATAATACACAATTACATTTTCAGAAAATCTGCTGTGGTACCTTTCATAAACTCTAAACTGTAAAAACTATTAAATTATAAAGTTAAAATATTAACTCCTGTTCATTAAGTTAAAAGAATAAGAGAGACACTGTAAGAGATGTTTGTGGTTAAAGTCCTGAGCACCCATACTGTTGCCTGTATTTTTAATGTTGGTAGCTCATAGACCAGCACCTAATTAAGCCCACACAACCTCTGCAAAGCATTTAACTAGGAATTATTTTCCTGCTTAGCCACCCGGAGAAACAATCAAGAGATTAAAGTTAAAGCGTCTTGCCCGACATTTGGGTGTCAGAGGTAGCATCAGCATTCATGAACTTCCTACTCCCATACTCCAAGTACCTAACAAAGCAGGGTTTGCCTCGTAGGCAGAGAGGAAGTGTTTGAGGCTGGTGTCTGGAATCAGATGGACAGAGAGAAAGGAAGGTGGAAGATGGGGAAGGTTATTGCAACAGCGGAAAAGAGCACACATAGCAAAAGAAGGCTGGTGTAAGATGAGTGAGGAGTGGGCCAGAATAAGGGTAAACCAAGCCACCAACATAAGCCTCCGTAAGTCAGAGGTTCTTACCATAGTGAGAGAGATTTCAAAATAGGTCCCAAAACAGATGGATGGGCATAAAGGACTTAGGAGAACAGCAATGGGAGTAGTTCTGTGTTTCTGTACACATGAGCAGGCAGACTCTTGTTGGAATATTTGTACGTGCTTAAATTTGTAAAGAAGAAGGAGAATAATTTCCCAAACCAGATGCTCTATTAGATACCACAAGCAGGTTAACCAAAAGACACAGACAAGAAGCAGCAGATATCCTGTTTCCAAACTAATGGTATTTTCAGTAAAGAATGTCAGAAAATTTGACATATTGGTAGAACTATCTCAGAAAAGGAAAGCACTTTTTAAAGTTTCCACTTAAACACTGATAGCTCTTTAAAACTATTATTAGCTGTGAGATCCTTCTTTGGATGACAGAAGAAAATGCTACGTTTCTAATGGTATAAAGGAACTGGAAGCATCACAGAGGTTCTTATGGGAAAGCCAGATGTTTCATAAAACGTACTGCAGATGATACATTCAGACAAGTAACTGCATCCTGTTTCTGGAACTGTGTAGTATTCTTAATTACTTTTTCCTACTGTTAGATTGTGCAACTTGGAAATAATGTGACACTTCTGAAAGAGAAATATTTTCTATTATGGAAATTTATTTTGTACTATGAGGAAAGGGGTGGGAAGTAGTCAGCTGATAGCATTTCTCAGCAGTCTTTAGCTTTAATAATCATAAAAGGCTGCCTGCCTGAGTTTAACACTCTGCTGCATGTGAACGTAAAAGACCAAAACTTGTCTCACATTCCTTCTCCTCCCAAAAGGTCATAATACACAGAGACACTTCTGCAACCACAGAGGCCCATGTGGCTCAGTTATCTTCCCCATACCATTAGACATGTATAAATGTGTGAGAGACAGCACCCTTGGATGCCAGGAGAGCATTTATGATGCCTAACTATATACTGCCTTCACTTTACGAACTGATAACACTGTTTCCCAGCCATCTGAATTCCTCAGCTCACATAAAAGTCAAAGAAGAACCCTGCTGCTTAGTCAAACACAAAAAAAAAAATAGAGGTGATGCTGGCAGAAGAGGTGAAATTTTAGACATGCTAGCAATTATCATGCTGTATCAAAAGAACAGACTGCTGTCATAGTGGCACAGAGTGTCAAGGTCTGTCTGCATGCCTCCCTGATGGAGGATATGAAAACAACTATGACAGCCAAAAAAGTGCTGATCTAGACGGTGACTCTGAAGGAACATGGCCCCATTCTGATATCTGATGCCACGGACACATGAACATCCAACTCTGAGGACTGGGACCACAGTGTGATCTGCATCTTTATGTCCTCAAGCTTTACTTCCGGTAGTCACTGCATTCGGGATGATCTGAAAAGGTTTGAGTTCACTTTCCAGGCAGCATCTTGCTTACTGAATAACAAGCCACTTCCCCCAGTGCAAGTGACAGTGCAGATTGTCTGGTTCAGTTTAAGGCCTTCAGATCTTTTCAGGGAGATAAATATAAGAAATTTGACAAGTGAAAGAGACGCATCTTCAGAACTCCCTTAGGAAAAGGGCTAACAGCGGCCATAAATTTCAGTGTCTTCAGGAAATCCCTTTGCAATCACAGAATCACAGAATGTTAGAGATTGAAAGGGACCTTGAAAGATCATCTAGTCCAATCAATCCTGTACACTGCTTTTTAAACAACAATTTAATGTGGAAAACATGGAACTGTACACATGGTTATCTCAAAGGAGAAAGCAGAAATTTGAATGAGAAATCAAGATGGTTATTAAAACAATCAGTGTGCTTTATATTGAGTCCAGAAAGACAGACAAAACACAGAAAAATGACCCTTGTTTAAAATATGTTACTTTATCAAGTTCACGAGGTCTTAATAAGGACATATAAAGATTTCTTAAACATATTCTACGAGGAAATATTAAATCTCCACACTCATCCTGTAAATGGCTTCAATTAACATACATAGCAGCTTTACCATCACACGTGGCTCACACAACACTGAATCCTGCCAAAACATCCCTGGTTGTGCATCAATAAAGCAATGAATGCACAGCTCTGGGAATGGTGTTGGTTAAGGCCTTCATGGAAATCAGTAGAGGGAACACGTAACACTGTGGCTTTTTTGAATTCTACGAAATAATGGAAATGGCATCTTTTTTCCCCCCTCTCAATGGAGTAATGGAACAGTAGATAAACTGTGCAAAACCACAGCTAAATATTTAGAACCCACAAGGAAATAGTCCTTTGAACAAATCAAGCTATTTCACTTACAGGCTGGGAAGTGGTAAGAGAGAGACAGAGGGTTTGTTATTGTTATTTCTATTTTTAAATACCTACAAGATACTCAGATACTGTGCTGATAGGGGCTATATAAGCACCAAGAGAATTTTTTCCATGAGATTCTTACACCTTTATAGTGGTCATGTGGGCTTCAATCTTTAGCAGTACCTTCTCCAATCAAGACGTGGAAAGGTCTCAAAACTATTTCAAAAACCAATGGAAATACTACAATATAAAACATGGCCATCTGGAGATATTATGGGTATTTCCAAATCCCAAGGATTTCCTCTAAAATTACTATGTTCCCTGTGTGCTCCTTGTCCACTATCACATAGTTAAGGTTTTCATTTAAAGAATGCTCAAAGAAGTTTCTCTGATATAAAAGCATAAAATATAGGCTGACAAGAAAAGGTACTTAAAAGTTTTGAAATATTTTTGAATTCATTAAGTAATGCTATTATTTAACACTCTGAACATCAGTCTTCCCACCTGTAAAATATTTTATTGCTAAAAGACATTTACCTAGCTAGAAGGACTACTATAAGGCTAATGAATATTTTTAAAATATTTAAAGAAGGCTAAAGAAAAGCATGGGAAAACTGTGATTTGAAACACAAATCAAAAAAAAAAAAAGAAAGGGAAACATACAGGGAAGGAATTGAAGGTTATCTCCACATAACAGGACAGAGATTGACAATACAGGATATACACAAAGCTTGGGTCCCCAGACTTCTATTCTTTGTTCTGCTCTTAAGTAAAACTCCCACAGATAGGAGTACAGCTATACTGAGAATAAGTGCTTTATTTTTCCTGTAGATTTCATATTGACTAATCAATTCTGTAAGAAATTTAGCATCCATCTCCCAGGAAAAGAGAAAATGTGCTTCTCAGAGTTCCCAGGAGTTAACACAATTATCCAAATCACAAAAAAGAAGGAAAAAAAGCCCTGAGAAAGAAGCAAAGAGAAGTAAATTCAGACATAGTACGAGAGAAATCTTCCCAGTTCAGAGACTGTGAGGACTTTACAGGGTGTCTCCATGCATCAATCACTAGTCTGTTAAGCATTGAACATATACTGGGGTTTGCAGCTGGAAAATTATATTTTATAATTTATAAATATAATATTTTATAATATTTTTATAAATATTATAAATATTATATTTTATAATATTTTATAAATATTAATACATTATGTGTCAGAGTCCACCAATAAGATTTAACTGATACATTCTCTTCATCAACTTGCATTGCTGACTACCTCACTGATGAGGTAAGGCACCTTGAACTGGAAATCTTCTTCACTTTTGGATCCAACCTGCTGCCCAGAACATAAGTTAAATTTCTGCAAGACTAGGAACAGGAATCCAAAAAACGAAGCACACTTTAAAGGTACCTGCTGCTGCATCTGAAAGCAGCTTGGCTCAGAAATCAAGTCTGAGACAGTTCCACCACTTTGCATTTCAGTATCTTTCACTGAAAGATCATTTTACTCACATTAGCTAACTGAGCTTTTAAACATTTTTGGGATTGTATCACTGCTCCTGTTTCATGCCCAGATACATTCACTGAGACAGAATGTACATTAAGTTAAGTAATATTTTTGAGGCCCATATAAATTGCCCCAGAGCAAAGCTGGGGGTGCGGGTGCCGGAGCCCTGCCTCCCACCCTGGCACCACGGTGTGCACTGCTAGCCAGCCGCCACTCAGTGCTCCGCTGCTAGCTTAGCTTGTCTGGCCCACTAATAATGAAAGGAAGAAAGGATTTTTCACTAGGAATTTAGAGTATTTTCTCATTATAACCAACCAGCATGACCAGAAAAAGAGCCCTGATGCAATCTGTGGGCCTGGTTTCTCACTCCCCTGCTGGCAGGGCCTGAAAAGGCTGCCGCAGCCACAAGCCCTGCTCCTCTGAGAGAGGGGAGGGAGAATGTGCAGAACCAGATCCTCTCTCTCCTCTCTGGTATCCTGCCTTCAGCACTGCCCAGAGCTTCAAGGTTCAGGGAAAAGCAAACAAACAAACAAAAAACCCCCCTCTTCTTCCCCTTTCTAGCACCCGTGGCCTGTGGCGCAGTAACCAAGGGAGCGGCTCTTCCCATTACCCACAGGCAACCTCTCAAGCAGATGAGGATAGGGCAAGGATAAATGCCAGCAGAAATCCCCCCTCTGACCTTGTTCTTCAGGCCAAAACTAGAAAATAAGGCAGGCTGGGCATGATTTGGTATCTTAAGGAGAGAGAAGGGCCCTCCTGGCTGCAAACAAGGGCAGCTGAGCGTGCCGTGGGGGGAAGATGGCATTCACAGAGGGTTAACGTGGTTTTCCACCCGCACTTCAGTAGGGTGCCCAGGGTATTGATTACTGCCCTCCACAAAAGCAAGTCATTGGAGGGGGATTTTCTTCTCTCACAGTCACCCTCGACACTAAAGCAGCAGCCAAGGGGCCTTCTGGAAAAGGCACAGCAGGAATAATCCCGCAAGGTCAGGAGGAAAGGGTAGAGGCCGAAGGGCAGGGAAGGTCAGCACTAGGCAGACATGATGTGGAGCTGCCGGAGCCGGCAGAAGGTCTGTTCCTGGGTCCCCCAAGCACTCCTGCAGAAACTTAAGATGCACTTTGGGAGACCCAGGGACAGGGCTCATGGTAACCTGGAGTAACAGACAGCTGACAGCGTCTGTCCCGGGAGTGGAGTGGGAGCAGGAGCAGGGGGAGGAGAGGGCTCTGCACTTCACACCCGCCAATGCGACCGTGTGTTGTTCTGCTTGTGACAGCGCAGCCTGGGCGTGCTGGTGGTTTCTTGTGCAAGGAGAAGCTGCTCTCAGATAAAGGGAGAGGAGATGCCAGCTAGAACAATGCAAGGGAAGTGAAAACACTGTCAAGCTGTTGAGTGCTGCAACGCATGTGTTCACGTTTTCCAACACTGATGAAAGAAAGGATGCAAAGCCACAACAGAAAGTTGTGCCCTGCCATCACAAGTCCTCAGCTGTGTGCTCCCCTCTGCTTTGGAGTTACTCAGCTTAATTCCTCTTTCACACATAGTGAAAATTCACAGTGGATCTTCTGCAGCTAGTGGAGTCGCGCCTCTGTACAACAGTCACACGAGACAAGCAGACCTGCTGTGTGACTCTAGGTCTTGGTCTTGCTGTTCCTGTCATGGGGCTAAAGACCACCATGAATGTCCAGCTGGGCTGAAGGTGCACTCCTGGCACTCCTGCAGGCTTGCTGTGACCCTGAGAAGGCACTGCAGGAACTGAGGGCGGCAGAGGGGTTTGCGACAGCCCATACACATACCAAGGCCTCAGCCAGGAATCACTTATTTACTCCTTTCAATTCCAGTTTGATGTGTGGTACTTCCCCCTCTGCCACCAGATTTTGTCTTTCTTTTTCTTTTCACTTAAACACAAATGACTCTGGAATTGAACTTTCCCAGCTGTGATTACGTGAGTTTGTGCAGGCCAAGCACATGCAGATTCATTTTCTCTCTCCCCTGCCACCTGCACCTTCATCAGGCCTGTTCTTTGGCCCTGTATACCCAGCCACACAGTCTGCTTTCCACAACTGCATGATACTGGTCATGGTGAGACTCAAGGCCTTCCTAACAGCTCCTACACAAGCCCATCGTCACTAGTAACTGAACACAAGACAGAGAAGGCAGGCAACATTTTACCTGAAAGCTGTGTTTGGTCTGCCCAGTAGGAGAGGCCAGGCAGACAGGAACATAGGCTTCTGGTACCAGATCATGCCAGTGCTCTGCTTCTTGCAAAAGTCAACTCATTCAGAAGAAAGCAAAAAAAAAGTTAGTGTACCTAGCCAGTTGTAAAGTGGGAGAAGACAGAAATATTCCTCTTTCCTTCCTTGGCAGGGCAGCCAAAGGTACACTGTTACATTGAGAACTTTCCTGCCATAAATTTGAGCCTCCTTTTTTCCCCCATCTGATCTCACTTATCTCACCATGGTTTCTCGCTAGTGGCAAGGAAACAAATTTAATTTAGATATGACGTTTGGATCTGAAAACAAACTTTCTTAGAACACAGGGATGTTTGGTTTTGTGTGTGGTTTTATTTAACCCATTATTACGCTACATGAATCCAGTTCAAAATCTGAATACATGTCTGAAAAATGACCCAAAAGTTAGAGCCCTGGATCTATTGCTTCATCTTTAGCAGGAAGAGAAACAGAAACTAAATAAGGAGAGAAGAATAAAAAAGGAAATTTAGAGAGCACCTTCCTCAAGGCAGCTGCTAAATCTCAGAAGAATGTGTTATCCACAGTTTTGGAATGTCATCTCTCAACTCAAGATACTACAGGTATTGGTTATGAAAATGCCAATTTCCAGGATGCGAAGCTGTGACACAACAACTTTATTTACAATACAGCCAAGCAAATTGCTATTTTTCCTTATCGTATTTATCATCCAGAGAGATATAGCTTCTCCTTTTTCCCGAAATTAACCCTTTACCCTATGAGGAAGCCCAAAGAAGCAAGTTGGCTGCAGAGGACTCGAGGCTGCACAGGCTGAAAGAGGAAAACAGAGCACTACCTTTTCCTTTGAATGTGCACAGGCACTGCTTATTTTGGGCACAAGCGACTTAGAATTTGAAGATATTTGCTGGCATGTATTTAATCACCATGCTTTTTAATTACTTCTTTGCACGATGGATGAGGTTTTTTGTGAAATGCGGTCACAGTGTTTTACCTTTTCCTCCCATGCTGGGATTATTTGCTGTGTCAATTTGTGTAGCTTAGAAAAATATATGCACATCCTCTGAGCTGGGGCCTGGCACCATAAAGCAAGGCCGATTTTGGCTCCATCCACTTGGCAGCTAGTAAAAGCTGGGAGCCTTTGGGTGCAGGCTGCAAGGGCACACAGAGTGCCCTCTGCTGTGTCGAGAGGAATCCCTGCAGACACCTCTCCCCAGCCACAGGGGACATGGGGCAACTTCAGCCTCAAACTATAGGGTAATAATGTGCCTCACTGCGACCCACCTCTCCGTCTTCGCACAGACATCCCACACTGGAGGGTAAGAGGGACCCTGGGCTCTTCTCTCCTGTGCAATTTCAGGGAGAGACAAGGTCTCTGGCCCTCTGCCCCTGGGCAGCACCACGAGACAAGCCCGCCACCCTTGTAATTTCTGTCATTCCAGCCACCTCCTGTGGAGTGGCTCTGGATGTGTGCTCAAAGCCACACTTCTCGACCTCCTCTTTCTTTTTAGTTCTTCTCATCCTCTGCACAAATAACTCCACTCTTTCAACAGCAGTTCAAGTAAAACTAAGAATTTCAAGAGAGGGAGGACACTGCTGATATGTACCAAGCCCAAAACATACCTGCCAAGCTCTAGAGCCTTGAGCCAGCTGGCCTGGGCAGGGTGGAGAGAGGAGGAGTCCTGTGCCAATCCACTGCCCATATTTGATTAGAGAGAAAAAAGCCTTTAATGTGACAACACACACAGGGCACTACCTCCCATTTCCACACAACCAATGTCTCTGGCCAGCTTTGATCAATGCCATGGCTGGAATGTGCAAGGTTTAATGTATGGTCAGACTTCAGTTACTCAGCCTCCCAAGTCAACCCTGGGAGAAAAGAAAAAAACAGACACATCCATTTGCTGCTTTCCCCATTCTGAAGCTGACAACCATTTATGCCCCCCCCCCCCAAAAAAAAGATGGGCTCCTCACTTGTCCCTGACCTTGGCTGTAAACTCCAGCATCGTTGTTACCACCATTAGAGCCTCATGAGTCTGGTCTATTGCCCTCTGAGCCTGGCACTGCCTAAGGATGCCCCAACCAGCACCGAGTGAGGGGCTCTGGCTACATGCCAGGGACCCAACAACTCATCAAGACCCTTAAGGTCAGGAGAAGTTAAGAGAAGCAAGCAGGACCTCTGCAGTAGCAACACTGTTTCTTCAGACCCTTAACCTCTCTGGTCCCCTAATATCAATATGGTGAAGACATCTGATAAAAAAGCAGGACTTTGGTAAAATAGCTCCTGTCTTGCCAAGCATTAATCTCAGCCCCTTTGAAAGACTCTCCCTGGAGTCCATGGTCATGCCCCGGCGTGTAGGGTGTTTCACAGCTGGGCGCTCTCTGTGCCTGTGCCCCAGTCACTTGCTTTTTTGGGAATTAGAGCCTGGAGAGGTCAAAAGCTCCAATCACATCAAATGAAGCTGTGGCAGACAGCTCTAAATTATTAATTTATTTAAATACTAAGTGCTCTCAAACCAATTCAGCCTGCAGCACACAGGCTGTGCATCAGCAGGGTCCCATGGGGGCTTTAGAAAGAAAATCTCACTAAGAACTGTGAAGCAGTAATTCTGTTTGCACCGACATATTTGTCTCTCCCACAGACAGAGGACACACACAATCACAAATCATTGCATTTATAAGCACATCCACTCTTCTCTTGCTGTTTCAGTCACTTCTTGTCCCAGGGAGAGACATAGCTGTCCTACCAAAAGCTCCATTTTATTCACATCCAAGAAGGTATTCTGGTGACCTGGGAGACAACTGACACCTTTCAGTTATGTGGCAAGAGCATCATAGCTCCACATCTACAATCTGACTTGAGTAAGGAGTCTGATTCTGTCACTGGAAAGACTGCAATTCATTAACATCGCTCTGCTATGCACACTTTGATATTTATCTTTAACCACATCCCTTTAAAACTAACCTTACTGACAGCTTACTTCTGTAAGCTTCCATTTTGCTATTCATTTAGTTCCATCCCCCTATGACTGTGGTGGCTCCTACCTCTGGCTCCACTGGCACAACTGGCCTGCAGATAACAACTCTGACTGGGATGCTGTATTAACAGTGTGCTGTTTTCAAGCAGCTTTAATTTTGTTTCAAGAGGAACCGACGCTGATTTTTGCTCCCGTTTCAACATTTGGCAGAAGCATGAAATTCCACATGTTGTAGGAAACAGGAAGAAAGTTTTAACTTCCAACTGCTTAGGATGTACATGCACAAACAACACACTCAAAGTGCACGCTCCTCCTGTTTATCTCCTCCACACCTCAATTTTTCTGCTCTCTGTCTGCTCTTCTGGGAATGCATCTTTCACTTCTGCTCACCTCTCTCCCACACCCATAGGCATGCACTGATTTGTTATTGCTAGGTCAGTGGTGATTACAGGTCTGGATACGCTAGTTTATTGCAGGGTTGTCCCTGGCTCCATAGGCTGTTTGCTGTTTTGTTATTATAGTGCTTGAACCTCATTCTTCCCGTTCAGTCTTTTTCGCACACACACACACACAAACCACCACAACGTATTTATTTTGAAATGGCAAACACAAAAATTGACTAGCGCTTTGCAAACAATTTGAAAAGGAATGAGGGAAAAGGGGGTTTCAGGCCCTGGAAATGCCAGCCTCCCTGCCCCGCCTGACTTCTCTGAGTGTTTGCCATTTTTTCTGTGGTACTGGAGTATAAAGCTTCAAGTGCCGCAAAAGCTGCATGTCTGTTTGCTTTGCTTGGCTGCAGAAGCCCAGGCACAGCATATTCATCTGGGAAGCTGTTAGCTGGGGCTGGGAAAAACCACTGGTCCCTTTTGGCTATACAGACATTGGCAATAGCTATTGCAAGTTAGATTTGGTCCCTCAGAGCAACAGACAACAAATATGAAGAACCGAAAACCTCTCAAAATTATTATTGATGTATATTGATTATCAAATATAACAGCAACCCCCCTCCTCAAAATGTGTTTAGGGGCCCTTCCAAAAAGAGGGGGATTTCAAAAGCAAACCTACACCTATCCTTGCAGCAGACAAGAATTTCCGGGCTATTTTGAAAAGTCCTCTG